>VSMD01115944.1:0-33052 GCA_008750895.1 Mirza zaza | reverse complement strand
GGGTTTATTCAGATGTAACCCCATTATAAGTTGATGAGCTGCTATGATTTATGATGGGGTTACAGTTTCTACTAAATGGGTATTGCTATTATACTGTCATAAAACTGAAAAATTATAAGTTGAAGCATCATAAGTCAGGAATACTCTGCTATGTTGCCAGTATTAAAGGCATTTTTTACTTACAATATTGTTGACTCACAATGGCTTTATTGGGGTATAACCCCATTATAAATCAAGGAGCATCTCTATGTTTCTTATACGCAGAGTTGTGCTTTTCTTTCTGATCAAAATGGAGTCTTTTCCTTTAAGCCCATTTATATTTATTAAGTAGATGTGTGGTTAATTTTATCATATTACTTTATGTTATTATTTCAGTTGTATAGATTTAAAATATTTTTACAATGCTGAAGCAAATTTTCTAGAAACATAAATTAATAGAAAAATATCTGCAAGAATATACTACACCATGATGACATTTTAAATGAATGGCAGATTAGAAACAACTTTTTGTATTTTTTCTTTATATAATTAGTTTATATTCCATTATTTATATGTTATATAAGTATTATATAATTTATTTATGAAACATATATATATTAATACACATATACATATAGATGTGTGCATGTATTTAGTTAATTTATCAAATTACAATAGAAATGCTATAAATGATCAGCTCTCTGATATGATTATAGTATATTTAAATCTAAAAAAATACAATTCTTCTACAGAACCATGCTAAGGACATTTTTACCACTAACATATCCTGTGACTAAAGGAAATAAAAAAACTACAACAACCCAATTCAGCCAACACTACTAATGGTCTGAAATGGTTGGGGTCACTTACCAGACAAAAGTCTGCAACTGTTAAAGTCACTGCTGAGGACAAAGGAGATATGGAATGGGTAGTAGAAAAGGGTAGTTATAAATACCAGCTATGACCACATGGCCAATTGCAGAAACAAGGACTGTAATTTTAATGAATGTTTATTTCTTCCTTATTTTACTATTAATATGTTTACATGTGTATCAAATATCCGTTTGCTTCCCTGTCTTATTTCCTTATCATCCATCTAACATAAAATATATTATTAATTAAGTTTGTATCATAGTATTTAGGTTATAGGATATGAAAGAGAAGAGGACTTTGTATCCTCTTCTGGGGAAGGAATTATGGTGTTTTCAGTCATACACAGAATAGTTGGATCACATTAGATGGAAGTATGACTCTGTTATTGACTTTATGTGAAGATTAAATGTAATTTAAGGAGGTATGTATGTGTGTAAAGTTGACACAGGGTGGACTTGTAATATTTAGTTTTATGTGTCAACTTGGCTAGGCCACAGTACACAGTTTTTCAATGAATCATTAGTCTAGGCATTACTGTGAAGGTATTTTGGAGATACATATCTTAGGGTTGTGGCAAGCATTGTGCGGGGGGAAAGGAATAACTCTAACCCTTCCTAGGGAAAGGCAAAGATATACAATGTAACCCAAAAGTCAAGAAATAAAGAAAAAACAAACTTTTATCGGGTGGTGGGCAGATGGGAGGGGAGAGTAGGGGAAGAATTTATACTTACAATTTAGGTGTGATGCGCACAACCTGAGGGTAGGACACGCTTGATGTTTTGGTAAGGCAGGGGGTGAGGGGAGGAATGGCAGGAGAAATATATGTAACCCTAACAATATTTGTACCCCCATAATATAATAAAATAAAATAAAATTAATTAAAAAATCTACAATGTTATCTTTAAATAAAGAAGATCATCCTGAATAATGTGGATGAGCCTCAACCAATCACATGAAAGGACTTATCCTCAAAAGGAGGTTTCCTTGAAGAAGAAATGCAAAGGCCCTAAGGTGGAAATAAGCTTTGCACACAGGAATAACTGACAGGGAAGTCGGTGTGTATGGAGCATCATGGACCAGGGCAGGGGTCGGGTGAGGGGCGTGGGAGGAATTCATAAGATAACAGAAAATTACAGAAGTACCTAGGGCCAGATCAGTAAATCCCCATAGGTCATAGTAAATAATTTGATTATATTCTAGTAGTGATTGGACTCCACTGTCAGATTTTTTTTTTTTACTTGAAGGCTTAAGCTTCTAGTTACTTCAAGATAAGAGTCAGTTCCTTGTGACGGAATACTACAGGAGTGAAGAAGATAACTATACTTTTAACATGGTCAAATATACTTGGCTAAGAGTTCAGATTTTTAAGCCACGAAATAACAGGAGCTAATTTATATTTAAAGTATGGGTGTACGAAAAAGCCACATTGAGGAAAAATAGAGGAGCACTTTACCCTGAAAGTTTCCTTCTTACCCATGATGACAATTTGTGACTATCTATTTATTTTCTTGCCTACTGATTTGTTTGTTACCTATTATTTCAGCTAGAGTTCAATCTCTAAAAGGGCAGGGTTCCTTAGAACCTTCGTGTAAACCTCCAACTCCCAGTGGTCTTGCTTCTCTTCAATAAGTTTAAGGAATAGGCAAGGCAGTTTGGTTTGAGCAGAAGGCCCTCTTGACAGCTATAATCACAATTCAACTCATAAGCACTGGCAAGGCAGTGAAGTCTCCTGCGTCCCAATCAGAAAACCAGAATTTGCTGTTTAGGCAATGTTCTTTTTTTTATATTATTTCAGCATATCATGGGGGTACAGATTTTAAGGTTTCAATAAATGCCCTTTCCCCCCTCCCCCCACAAGTCTGAGTTTCCAGCATGACCATCCCCCTGATGATGCACATCTCACTCATTACGTATGTATATACCCGCCCCCTGTCCCCCTCCAACCTGCCCAATATCTTATTACTGTAGTACCTATGTGTCCAATTAGGTGCTGCTCAGTTAATACTAGTTTGCTGGTGAGTATATGTAGTTCTTGTTTTTCCATTCTTGGGATTCTTCACTTAGTAGTATGCGTTCCAGCTCTAACCAGGAAAATATAAGATGGGCTATATCACCATTGTTTCTTACAACTGAATAGTACTCCATGGTATATATATACCACATTTTATTAATCCATTCTTGGATTGATGGGCACTTGGGCTGCTTCCACAGCCTTGCGATTATGAATTGTGCTGCTATAAATATTCAAGTGCAGGTGTCTTTTAAGTAGAGTGTCATAGGATCTTTTGGGTAGATGCCCAGTAATGGGATTGCTGGTTCAAATGGTAGATTCACTTGTATCACTTTAAGGTACCTCCATATTGCTTTCCACAGAGGTTGAATTAGTTTGCAGTCCCACCAGCAGTGTAGAAGTGTTCCTCTCTCTCCGCATCCACGCCAGCATTTATTGTTTGGAGACTTTTTGATAAAGGCCATTCTCACTGGAGTTAAGTGATATCACATTGTGGTTTAGATTTGCATTTCTCTGATGATTAGAGGTGTTGAGCGTTTTTTCATATGTTCCTTGGCCATTATTCTTTCTTCTTTAGAAAAGTTTCTGTTCAAGTCCTTTGCCCACATTTGAATAGAGTTACTTGATTATGTCTTGCTGATTTTCATGAGTTCTAAGTATATTCTAGTTGTCAGCCCCTTATCAGATGCGTAGGATGAAAAAATGTACTCCCATTGTGTAGGTTGTCTGTTTACTTTCATGACTGTTTCCTTGGCTGTGCAGAAGCTTTTTAGTTTGATCATATCCCATTTATTTATTTTTGTTGCTGCTGTGATTGCCTTTGGGGACTTCTTCATCAACTCTTTGCCTAGGCCGATGTCTAGGAGAGTGTTTCCAACATTTTCCTCTAGAATTCTAATAGTTTCATACCTTAGGTTTAAGTCTGTTATCCAACACGAGTTGATTTTTGTGAGAGGTGAAAGGTGTGAGTCCTGCGTTAGTCTTCTACAAGTGGCTATCCAGTTTTCCCAGCACCATTTATTGAAAAGAGATTCTATTCCCCAGCATATTTTTTGTCTTTTTGTCAAAGATTAGGTGGCTATATGAGGATGGTTTTATATCAGGATTCTCAGATCTGTTCCACTCATCAATATTCCTATTTTGGTGCCAATACCAGATCGATTTAATTCATACAGCTTTGTAGTATAGTTTGATATCTGGCATATTAATACTCGCATTTTGTTTTTGTTGCCTAGAATTATTTTTGATATTCGGGTCTTCTTTGGTTCCATACGAAGCATAAAATTATTTTTTCTCTATCTGTCAAGAATGGTGATGGGATATTATTAGGTATTGCATTGAATGTGTAGATCAGTTTGGGTAGTATAGACATTTTAATGATGTTGAGTCTGCCGATCCACGAGCATGGTATGGATTTCCATCAGTTTACATCCTCTGCTATTTCCTTCCTCAGTGTTTCATACTTCTCCCTGCAGAGGTCTTTTACCTCCTTGGTTAAGTATATTCGTAGGTACTTTAATTTCTTTGTTGCTATTGTGAAGGGAATTGAGTCTTTGATTTGGTTCTCAACCTGATTGTTGTTGGCGTATATCAATGACTGTGATTTCTGTGTATGGATTTTGTATCCCGAGACTTTACTAAATTCATTTATCAGTTCCAGGGGTTTCTTGGTTGAATCTCTGGGGTTTTCTAAATATAATATCATATCATCAGCAAACAGTGAAAGTTTGATCTCTTCTGCCCCTATTTGGATACCTTTAATCCTACTTTCCTGTCTGATTACTGTAGCCAGGACGTTAAGCACTATGTTGAATAGAAGTGGAGATAGTGGGCAGCCTTGTCTGGTTCCAGTTCTAAATGGGAATGCTTTCAATTTTTCCCCATTCAGTATGATGTTGGCTATGGGTCTGTCATATATGGCTTGTATCATTTTTAGGTATGTCCTTTCTATGCCTTTTTTATTAAGTGTTTGTATCATGAAAGGGTGTTGAATTTTGTCAAAAGCTTTTTCTGCATCTATTGAAAGAATCATGTGGTCTTTGTTTTTGCTTCTGTTTATGTGCTGAATTGCATTTATAGACTTACGTATGTTGAACCATCCCTGCATCCCTGGGATGAAGCCCACTTGGTCGTGATGGATTAATTTTTTGATAAGCATCTGGATTTGTTTAGCTAAGATTTTGTTGAAAATTTTTGCATCTATATTCATTAGGGATATTGGTCTGTAGTTTTCTTTTTTTGTTGCATCCTTTCCTGGTTTTGTTATCAGAGTAATATTCGCTTCATAAAAGGTGTCAGGGAGGTTTCTGTTCTTCTCGATGTTGTGGAATAGTTTCTGCAAGACAGGTACTAGTTCTTTGTAAGGGTGGTAAAATTCGATTGTGAAACCATCTGGACCAGAACTTTTCTTTTTAGGGAGATTTTTAATTGCTGTTTCTATTTCAGCTCTTGACATTGGTCTGTTCAGGGAATCTATTTCTTCCTAGTTGAACCTAGAGTGGCTGTGTGTTTCTAGAAATTTGTCCATTTCCTCCACATTTTCCAATTTTTGTGACTACAGATTTTTGTAATATTCATAAATTATATCTTGTATCTCCTTGGGATCAGTTGTGATATCTCCTTTTTTGTTCCTGATGGAGCTTATTAGAGATATCTCTTTTCTGCTTTTCATTAGCTTAGCCAATGCTGTGTCTATTTTGTTTATTTTTTCAAAGAACCAACTTTTTGATTTATTAATCTCCTGAATAGCTTCCCTGTTTTCGATTTCATTTAGTTCTGATTTGATCTTGTTGATTTCACTTCTTCTGCTGGGTTTGGGACTGGTCTGTTCTTTTGCCAGCTCTTTGAGTCGTGTCATTAGATAGTCTATTTGTCGTCTTTTTGACTTTTGGTTACAGGCATTTATGGAGATAAACTTTCCTCTCAGAACTGCTTTAGCTGTGTCCCAGAGGCTTTGATAACTTGTCTCTCCATTGTTATTTTCTTCATAGAATTTTTTTATTTCCATCTTGGTTTCTTCATTTATGAAGTAATCATTTAGTAGGAGGTTGTTTAATTTTCACGTTTTTGTGTAGAAATGTGAGTTTCTGTTACGGTTGATTTCTACTTTTATTTCACTGTGATCTGAGAAGATACATGGTATGATTTCTAGTTTTTTCAATTTCTGAAGGTTTACTTTGTGTCCTAGGATATTGTCAATCTTAGAGAATGTCCCATGAGCTGATTAGAAGAACGTATATTCAGTGGATTTTGGGTAGAATGTCATGTAAATGTCAGTCAGACCCAATTGTTCTAGAGTTTTGTTTAAGTCCATTATTTCTTTATTAATTTTCTGTTTGGAGGATCTGTCCTTTGCTGTCAATGGGGTGTTGAAATCTCCTGTCATTTTGGAGTTGCTACTAATCAATTTTCTTAGATCAAATAAGGTTTTCTTTATGAAAATGTTTGCACCTAAGTTGGGTGCATATATATTTAAAATTGTTATCTCTTCTTGTTGAACAGTGCCATTCACCATTATATAATGACCCTCTTTGTCTTTCACTACTTTTGTTGGTTTAAAAACTAAATTGTCTGTAATTAGAACTGCCATGCCAGCCTTCTTTTGGCTTCCACTTGCTTAGAATACTGATCTCCACCCTTTTACTTTTAGTCTATGTGCATCCTTGCAGGTTAGATGTGTTTCCTGAAGACAGCATATACTTGGGCTGTATTTTCTTATCCATTCAGCCAGCCTATGTCTCTTGAGTGAAGAGTTTAAGCCAGTCACATTTATGGAGATAACTGATAGGTAAGGTAGATTACTGTATTCTGTTGGGTTGTATGTTGTTGGTTTGATTTCTCTCTTGTCCCATTGTAATATCTGGCCTCTAACCTCTGGGTTTGGTTGTTTTTATATTTGTGAGGTTTTATTATGGTGTTCCTTGCATAACACTGTTTTGAGTTCTTCTTGTAGGGCTGGTCTTGTGCTGGTGAATTCTATGAGACTTTGCTTATCTGAGAATATCTTTATTTCTCCTTCTTATACGAAGCTTAGTTTTGCAGGGAATAAGATTCTAGGCTGGGCATTGTTTTGTTTAAGAAGAGTGAGAATGAGGCCCCAGTCTTTCCTTGCTTTTAAAGTCTCCTTAGAGAAGTCTGGTGTTATTAGAATTGGCTTTCCCTTGTAAGTTACTTGCTTCTTTCATCTTACAGCTCTTAGAAGGGCCTCTTTAGTTGATATTTTGGTCAGTCTGATGACTGCATGTCATGATGTCTTCCTGTTTCCATTGAATCTCCCAGGGGTCCTCTGAGCTTCTTGTACTTGTATATCGAGATTTTGAGCAAGGCCTGGGAAATTTTCCTCTATTATATCTTCAAATAGCCTATCCAACCCTTGAGTGTTGTCTTCTTCCCCTTCGGGTAACCCTATGACCCTCACTAGGTTTCTTCACATAATCCCACATCTCTTGTAGGCTTTGCTCTTTTCTCTTGTTTCTCTCCTCTATCTCTGTGACTTATTTAATTGGAGGGTGTTATCTTCAATCTCTGAGATTCTTTCTTCTGTTTGATGTACCCTATTATTGAGACTTTCCACTATATTTTGTAGTTCCCTGAATTGATTCTTCATTTCCAGGAGTTCGGTTAAACTTTTCTTCATTGTGTCTATTTCTTTAGTGAACTTTTGGTCCAGGGCCTGGAGGATTTTTGTGGTTTCTTTGTGTTGGTTATTTAGTTGTTTTTGCAGGTCTTCGAAGTTTCTTACGATCCACATTCAAAATTCCTCTTCTGTCATTTTGGTTGCCTGATTTTGTTTGGTGTCTCTTTCTAGGGGTCTGGTGCTCCTCTCTGGGGGTGTGTTTTCCGTTTGGTTCTTCATACATCTGGAGTTCCTTTGCTGATTTCTTCCCATGTAGATCAGTTGTTGTTTCTTTCCTTTAGGTTTTTGTTTTGGTATTCACACGCCATGTTCAGTTTCTGAGCCTGTAGGTGTGTCTGTGGGTGAGATTTGACCACTCCCTGTATAATGAGTCAGTAGGTGCCATGAAAAGGGTGTGCAGGATGTCCTCCCTGTCAGTAGGTGGCGCTTGCTTGGAGGAACAGGCTATGCTGTTGTTTTTGTGTCCTGTTATCAGCTCTTGTTCCTGTGGAGAGGCACTCTAGTGCCTCAGGTCGTCAGTAGAGTCTGGACAGAGCTGGGTTGGGTAAGCCTGCCCTCAGGCACCACCAATGTCATTAGCAGGGGTCAAAGTTCTGTTCTCTGCTTCTAGGAGAAGCTGTCATGGAGGGGCCTGAATGGCCCCGCTCAGTCAGAAAGTCTATGTGTGGGGTAGGGCTGTCTGAGACCTGCCATCTGGAGAGGGCCTCACTTCTTTCCACCCTCACCAACTCCGCAGCTACTCCTGGGCCTCTGCCAGCATGCCAGACCTCACGCCACCAGGCCTCTCCTGATTGTGATGCTGGTGGGGAGGTTCCCTGCGTAGGAAAGCCACCAGGGCTGGGAGCACAGCCTCCCTTTGGGAGGAGGGTTTCCCCCTCGGATGCTGATCTGCTCCTGAAGGCACAGACACCTCGGTAGGCTGTTCACGTTTATCCCTTCTGTGCCCCGGGCAATGCAAGACCTTGGTGCATGTGATCTGGTCTGCAGGTCTGACCTGTGGGCCCCAGAGTTCAAACTGTATCACCACCAGGGAGTGGAGTTCCAGTCCCAATTCACTGGGTGAATTGGGAGCCCAAGCTGGGTCTGTGTCTCTCAGTCTCAGGGTCTGCACCGTTCTCCTGGGATCACCGTTCCAGCAGCACCTGGAAGAGCTGCAGGGTAGGGAGCTCACAGTCTGAGTTCCCCTTAGTCAGCTATGGAGCACCAAAAGGGAAGGCCCCATTCCCTGGAGGTGCCTCCGGCTGGTGGCTATATTGTCTCTCTGGGCAGCCGTGGGTAGGGTTGGCGGAGGGGAGAATGAGGCAATATGGTGCCTGCCGCGTGGCTTGGGTCTGTGCACACCGAGGTGCCCTGAGGGATTTGGGAGCCTGGTGCCACGTCTGCTACTGACTTACTGCTCACTGGCAGTCGCCGTATCTGGGCTGGTGTCCACAGGTCTCTCTACCCGCTGAGGAGCCCACTAGCAGTCCAAGATGCAGGGGAGGGGAAACTTAGCCAATTCACCTACCCTTCCTGCTGGTCTCTGGGCTGCTCCTGCGGTCTCAGCTTCCAGTTCTCCTCCTCAACCTCCTCCTGTGGAGTCTCCTGTGGTCTCAGGTACCCCTCTTTCTGACCCTCATCCACTGTATGCTCGTCTTCTTGCTTCTTTCTTCTAATTTCTGCTAGAATCTGTCTTTTCTGCAGAGACACTCTGTCTAGCGGTGTTTCTCATCTGCCAATTTGATTCCTCCCTCACAACGTTTTTAAAGCATGTTTATTTAGAAGAGCAACTTTCATAATAACCTAAAATATCTTTTTTTAAAATGTGCAAGCTTCTAGTTGATAAATATGAAGCTGCCAACACTGGCTTGTTGACAATGACTGGTAGCCAGATTAACAGGAGAAGTAAAAGCCTGAAGTAACATCAATGAAAAAATTTTATAGAGTACCTACCAGGTATCAGACATTATGCTACATGCATTGAATACATCTGTGAAAAAAACATGCAAGCTACCCTGCCCTCATAGAGCTTACATTCTAGAAAAGGAAAACAATAATAAAAAAATAAATAAGTAGTTTTATAGTATGCCAGAAAGTGGAATAGGACCACACAATGTATTTCCTGAACCAGCACCAAAACCAAGTTATCCCCAGATGGCCAGAAACCTCCCTCCTGTCCTTACCAGTCTCTACCTCCACTGAAAGGTAATCTCAGGTTGCTGTCAGCCAACATAATGTTTTTGCATGATTTTAAACACCTGTAATCATACATAATGTCCTTTTATGTCTGTTTTTTTCTTTTTAGACTCTTTAGTTTGATATTATATTTATGATCATTTGAGATGCTTCTACTTGGGACTATTACTAATATCAATGGTGCTGTTATGAATACTTTATACATGTGTTTTAGTATACGTCCATTTGTATTTCTATTTATTATATGTATATATATTCAACAGAAATAAGTATTTATATATACAGAAGAAAATATACACATATATATTTTATATACACAGACAATGAAAATTACTGGATGATAGGAATGTATCTGTATGCTTTATCAGATATTGCTAAACAGTTTTATAAACTGATTATTGCAATTGATTTTTTCATGAGCAATATATGAGGATTCCAGGTGCTTTATATCCTCAACATTTGATAATAATTTTTAATTTTCTTGATTACTTAATAAATTTTAGAATCTTTTCATATACTATATTCATTGCCCATTTATATATTCTCTTTCATGAATTGTCTAAGTGTTTGCCCATTTTTCTTTTGGGTTGTCTGCCTATTTAATTGACTCAATATGATATGAATCTAAACATTAATTCTTGGTCAGACAGATAAATGGCAAATATATTCTCCTATATTCTCCTATTGAATTGATGGTGTCTGTTGATGAAGATAACTTCACTTGCATTCTTAAAATTTATTTAATACTGAAATTTTCCCAGATGATGTTTTTAAAGGTTTAAAGATTGAAGATGAACAAAAATTAATAGGAAATTAAATCAATTAGTTACAAGTCATTTCACTTGTATTTTGCAACTTCTTCAATTATAGAGATTTTAAATATATAAAAATTTTATGGTATGAACTAGAAATGTTTTAATGAATTTATTTCAAAACAATACAAGCTGGTAGAAATTTCAGCTCCAAGAACAAAATTGTTCAGGTGAAGAGAAGTTTTCTACTTTACTGTATTTGCAAGTCATCTAATGACTATCAGTTTCATACATAAGTTGTTGGTTATATCTTGCTTTTCCCAGTGTCAAGTTATGGAGAAAATTTTCTTTTTATTTTATTTCAAGAAAATATGAAAGCATGAACATCTTGGTTGCATTTTTACCTTTGCCTCTCCCTAGCAAAGGATAGAGGTATGCCCTTCCCCTCCACAATGCTCACCACATCCCTCAGATGTGATTAGCTATGTTGAGCATTTTTTTATATGCTTGCTAGCCATTATTCTGTCTTCTTTGGAGAAGTTTCTGTTCATTTTTATTGTCCATTTATTGATGGTGTTGTTTGATATTTTTTGTTAATTCTTTTGAGTTCTAGATAGATTCTTGTTATTAGACCTTTATCATAAGTGTAGAGAGCAAATATTTTCTCCCATTCTGTAGGTTGTCTATTTGTTCTAATGATAGTTTCCTTGGCTGTGCAGAACCTTTTCACTTTGATCAGATCCCATTTGTTTATTTTTTTTGCTGCGGTGATTGCCTTTGGGGTCTTCTTCAAGAATTCTTTGCCTAGGCCAATGTCTGACAGGGTTTTCTCAACATCTTTTAGGATTCTTAAGGTTTCATGCCTTAGTTTTAAGTCTGTTATCCATCTTGAGTGGATTTTTTTTTATTTCATCATATTATGGGGGTACAAATGTTGTTAAGGTTACATATATTGCCCTTGCCTCCCATCCCCGCTGAGTCAGAGCTTCAAGCATGCCCATCCTCCAGGTGGTACACATCACACTCATTACATAAATATACACCCATCCCCACCTCCCTCCTCCCACCCGCCTGAGACCTAATAAAAGTGGTTTTTTTTAATTTTTTGACATTTTGGTTACATTTATATCTTTGCCTATCCCTAGGAAGGGTTAGAAGTATGCCCTTCCCCTTCACAATGCTCACCACATCCCTAAAATGTGGGTCTACCTCCCCACTCCTGAATCCCTGATGAACACTACCACCATTTGAGCACCACAGCTTTAATCAGTCAGTAATAATTTGATGGTGAGTACATGTGAAGCCCATTTTCCTAATCTCGTGTCGCCTCGCTTTGGATAATGGGCTTAAACTTAATCCAGGATAGTATAAGTGGTGTTAACTTGCTGTCATTTCTTAGAATTGAGTAATATTCCATTGTGAACATATACCAAATTTTAATTATCCAGTCATTAATTGATGGACACATGGGTTGTTTCCATGTCCTCGCAATAATGAATTGCACTGCCATAAACATTCAGGGGCAGATGTCTTTATAATGGAATGTCCTATGCTCTTTGGGGTAGAACCTAATAATGCTATTGCTGGGTTGAATAGTATTTCTATTTTTAGCTGTTTGAGGTACCTCCAAATTCGTTTTCACAAAGATTGCATTAATTTGCAGTCCCACCAGCAATGTAAAAGTGTTCCTATCTCTCCATATCCTTGCCAGAATTTGTTGTTTTGGGATTTCTTGATACAGGCCATTCTCACTGGTGTTATGTGGTATCTCATTGTGGTTTTGATTTACATTTCTCTAATGATTAGAAATGTTGAGCATTTTTTAAATATATTTTCAGGCCATTATTCTGTCTTCTTTGGAGAAGTTTCTGTTCACTTCCATTGCCCATTTCTTGATGAGGTTGTTTGATTTTTTCTTGCTAATTCTTTTGAGTTCTAGATAGATTCTTGTTATTAGACCTTTATCAGAAGTGTAGAGAGAAAATATTTTCTCCCATTCTGTGGGTTGTCTATTTGCTCTAATGATAGTTTCCTTGGCTGTGCAGAAGCTTTTCAATTTGATCAGATCCCATTTGTTTATTTTTGATGCTGCAGTGATTGCCTTGGGGGTCTTCCTCAAAAATTCTTTGCCTAGGCCAATGTCTGATAGGGTTTTCCCAACATCTTCTTCTAGGATTCTTAAGGTTTCATGCCTTAGATTTAAATCTGGGTTTTTTTCTGGTTCCATACAAAGTGAAGAATTATTGAGTGGATTTTTGTGAGAGGTGAGAGAAAGATACAAAAGACTTATACAAGGAGAACTACAAAACACTAAAAAAAGAAATTGTAGAAGATATAAACAGATGGAAAAATCTACCTTGTTCATGGATTGATACAATCAATAATGTTAAAATGTCAATATTACCTAAAGTGACCTACAGAATAAATGAAATCCCAATCAAAGTACCATCATCATTCTTTACAGATCTAGAAAAAAACTCATATAGCCAAAGCAATCTTAAGTAAAAAGAACAAACTGGGAGGGAATAGTCTTCCTGACTTCAAGCTGTACTATAAAGCAATAATAACTACATCAGCCTGTTACTGGCAGAAGAACAGAAGCATCAATCTTTGGAATTGGACTGAGATTCCAGGAATTAAATCATCTGCATATGGTAACCTAATCTTTGATAAAACAGACAAAAATATACATTGAGGGAAAGAATCTCTTTTCAATAAATGTTGCTGGGTAAACTGGATAGCCACATGCAGAAGAATAAATCAGGATCCCTACTTCTCACCTCTCACAAAAATCCACTCAAGATGGATAACAAAGTCATGGGGAAAATTGAGCACCATTTATGTAGGTACAGTTGTAAGCAGCAAAAGAATACATGAGAATTTCTCTAAGACCAAGAAATTATTTAGAAATTATCAAAATGGTTTGAATAATAGTTTATTCCTGGAATTACATCATGAAACTGTTTTATATCATATATTTTAGTTTAGTTAGAGTATCAAATGACACATGTTAAATAAGTTATTTCACTATACTTACTGTTAAATATTTTTCATGACACCTCTGGGTGTGTAACTCAGAAGTATTTACTTCAGCAGGTGATCGCAGGATACAACCATTCTGAAATCAGTGTTTATCCTAAATCTTATTCCAGGGGTTCCTAGAAGCCTCAAGTAGTATAAATTCAATTGTAAATACCTTGAAGGGCAGGCAATCAGTTATGCCTTCTCAAAAGATATGTTTTACTGTTGTTGTCACTGAGCCCAGACTAAAACAAAGGAACTCTTCGTAACCTCCCTCTGTTTGTGGGCAGACTTTTTTCTGTTATGACCCTTTCACTATAATATTATCCTTTAAGAATCCTGACTTTATTCAATGGTCTCAATTTAAACCTCCTGCTTTGTGTTGGCTTTAGGTATCTCCCCTGTAAATAAAGTTTTCTATAACATTGAAATTGCATGGGGGCGCCCCACCTGCTGCCGCCTCTGGTTCTGGGCACGCGGCCCACCACTGGTGGCTGGGCGCTGCCGAGGGCTGGGACACCCGGGACTTGTGTCTGTGGGTGTTGCCCCCACGGCTGAGGCGTGGAAGGGGGACTCCCCGGCCTCGGGGCCACTGCCCTCGTTTTTTCTGCACTGTCACAAATGCCGTCCACCTGGGAGGTGCCCTGCGACCCACGCGATGAGTGCCAACGAGGACCAGGAGATGGAACTAGAAGCATTACATTCTATTTATGAAGGAGAGGAAAGTTTCCTGGAATTAAGTCCAGTTTCATTTCAATATAGAGTGAAAGTGGTGATCCCAAATCCTTCTTAATAGAGATTTCCTGGCAGAAACATATCCCCAAACACCTCCAATTTTATCTATGAACACATTTTTTAACAACACCATATCATCAGCTGTAAAGCAGAGTATATTAGCCAAGTTGCAGGAGGCAGTAGAAGTTAATCTTGGAACCGCTATGACCTATACATTGTTTGAATATGCCAAGGACAATAAAGAGCAGTTCGTGGAGAATCACCATCCCATTAATTCTGCAGTGAACATCAATGAGCAATATGATCTCGGTTGAAATTCTTAATACAGCCTCATCAAGTAAGAAAAAAGACAAAAAAGAACAACTTTCAAAAGCCCAGAAACGTAAGCTGGCAGACAAAACAGACCACAAAGGGTAACTTCCTTGAGGTTAGAACTGGGTTGATGTTGTAAAGCATTTAAGCAAAACTGGCTGTAAAGATGATGAATAGTGCTTCAAATTTGAGACAAGGAAAGAAGATTCTTTTAAAAGTAAACTGGGTTCACAGTCTTTCATTACTATTTTATGGTATTGAGGTGGCTTTTTATAAAACAATTTTTTGTATGTTTCTTACATTAAAAATGTGAGGAGAAAGTTCATGAAGAGATCTACTTGTATTAAATTATTTTCACAAACTTGCCTTAATAAAAGGTGAAGATGTTACTGTTTAGTATACTTTATGAAGCCTGTTGAGCTTTAAAGATGGACAAATATGGGGAAAAATAATCAGTGTTAATTTATATGATCTTATTCTAGTGGATGTGATATTTTCTAAATGACTATGAAGCCCTTTTCAAACTCTCACCCAATGGAGTAAAATATTGACAAAACAGTTACTCCATAGCATGATCCATTTTAACAGGCCTCTCATCTTATGTAAAGTCTTCATCTCTTCTTTTCCTTAATTACTGAACCATTAATTGCATCAGAGAAATTTAAATACCAGTATTTGAACGTTATACATGGTACTTTCTACTTCCTTTTTATTTTTCAAGAGTGAAATGCTCCCTTTAATAAATTGATATCTATTTATACATTTTTATTTTATTTTGGCATATTATGGGGATACAGATTTTAAGGTTTCAATAAATGCCCATTCCCTCCCTACCCCCCAAAGTCTAAGTCTCCAGGATGACTATCCCCCAGATGGTGCACATCACACTCATTATGTATGTATATGCCCGCCCCCCTCCCCCCTGCCCAATACCCTATTACTGTAGTACCTGTGTGTCCACTTAGGTGCTGCTCAGTTAAAACCAATTTGCTGGTGAGTATATGTAGTGCTTGTTTTTCCATTCTTGGGATACTTCACTTAGTAGTATGGGTTCCAGCTCTAACCAGGAAAATATAATATGGGCTATATCACTGTTGTTTCTTAGAGCTGAATAGTACTCCATAGTATACATATACCACATTATATTAATCCATTCTTGGACTGATGGGCAGTTGGGCTGTTCTCACAGCCTTGAAATTACAATTGTGCTGCTATAAACATTCAGGTGTTGGTGTCTTTTTTGTAGAGTGTCATTGGATCTTTTGGGTAGATGCCCAGTAATGGGATTACTAGATCAAATGGTAGATTCACTTGTATCGCTTTAAGGTATCTCCATATTGCTTTCCACAGAGGTTGAACTAGTTTGCAGTCCCACCATCAGTGTAGAAGTGTTCCTCTCTCTCCACATCCACGCCAGCATTTGTTATTTGGAGACTTTTTGATAAAGGTCATTCTCACTGGAGTTAAGTGATATCTCATTGTGGTTTTGATTTGCATTTCCCTGATGATTAGAGATGGTGAGCATTTTTTCATATGTTTGTTGGCCATTCTTCTGTCTTCTTTAGAAAAGTTTCTGTTCAAGTCGTTTGCCCACTTTTTAATAGGGTTATTTGATTTTTTCTTGCTGATTTTTGTGAGTTCTATGTATATTCTAGTTGTCAGCCCCTTATCAAATGCGTAGGATGCAAAAATTTTCTCCCATTCTGTAGGTTGTCTGTTTACTCTCATGACTGATTCTTTGGCTGTACAGAAGCTTTTTAGTTTGATCATGACCCATTTATTTATTTTTGTTGCTGCTGTGATTGCCTTTGGGGAATTCTTCATAAACTTTTTGCCTAGACCGATGTCCAGGAGAGTGTTTCAAACATTTTACTATAGAATTCTAATAGTTTCATACCTTAGGTTTAAGTCTGTTAACCAGCATGAGTTGATTTTTGTGAGAGGTGAAAGGTGTGAGTCCTGCTTTAGCCTTCTACAAGTGGCTATCCAGTTTTCCCAGCACCATTTATTGAAAAGTGATTCTTTTCCCCAGCATATATTTTTGTCTGCTTTGTCAGGGATTATATGGCTATATGAGGAAGGTTTCAATAAATGCCCTTACTCCCCCTCCCCCCACATGTCTGAGTCTCCAGCATGACCATCCCCCAGACGGTGCACTTCTCACTCATTATTTTGTTTTTGTTGCCTAGAATTGCTTTTGATATTCGGGGTCTTCATTGGTTCCCTCGAAGCGTAAAATTATTTTTTCTATATCTGTGAAGAATGCTGATGGGATTTTAATAGGTATTGCATGGAATCTGTAGATTAGTTTGGGTAGTATAGACATTTTAATGATGTTGAGTCTGCCGATCCACGAGCATGGAATGGATTTCCATCTGTTTACATCCTCTGCTATTTCCTTCCTCACTGTTTCATACTTCTCCCTGTAGAGGTCTTTTACCTCCTTGGTTAAGTATATTCCTAGGTACTTTAGTTTCTTTGTTGCTATTGTGAAGGTAATTGGGTCTTTAATTTGGTTCTCAATTTGATTCTTGTTGGCGTATATGAATGCCTCTGATTTCTGTGTATTGATTTTGTATCCTGAGACTTTACTAAATTCATTTATCAGTTCCAGGAGTTTCTTGGTTGTATCTTTGGGATTTTCTAAATATAATATCATATCATCAGCAAAGAGTGAAAGTTTGATCTCTTCTGCCCCTATTTGGATACCTTTAATTCCACTTTCCTGTCTGATTGCTGTAGCCAGGACTTCCAGCACTGTGTTGAATAGAAGTGAAGATAGTGGGAAGCCTTGTCTGGTTCCAGTTCTAAATGGGAATGCTTTCAATTTTTCCCTATTCAGTATGATGTTGGCTATGGGTCTGTCATATATGGCTTGTGTCAGTTTTAGGTATGTTCCTTCTATGCCTATTTTATTAAGAGTTCATATCATGAAAAGGTGTTGAATTTTGTCAAAAGCTTTTTCTGCCTCTATTGAAAGAATCATGTGATCTTTGTTTTTGCTTCTATTTATGTGGTGAATTGCATTTATAGACTTACGTATGTTGAACTATCCCTGCATCCCTGGGATGAAGCCCACTTGGTCGTGATGGATTATTTTTTTGATAAGCATCTGGATTCGATTAGCTAAGATTTTGTTGAAAATTTTTGCATCTATATTCATTAGGAATATTGGTCTGTAGTTTTCTTTTTTTGTTGCATCCTTTCCTGGTTTTGGTATCAGAGTAATATTCGCTTCATAAAAGGTGTCAAGGAGGTTTCCGTTCTTCTTGATGTTGTGGAATAGTTTCTGCAAACTAGGTACGAGTTTTTCTTTGTAAGTGTGGTAAAATTTGGGTGTGAAACCATCTGGAACGGGACTTTTCTTTTTAGGGAGATTTTTAATTTCTGTTTCTATTTCAGCTCTTGAGATTGGTCTGTTCAGGGAATCTATTTCTTCCTGGTTGAGCCTAGGGAGGCTGTGTGTTTCTAGAAATTTGTCCATTTCCTCCACATTTCCCAGTTTGTGTTCATAAAGATTTTTGTAGTACTCATAAATTATATCTTGTATCTCTTCGAGATCAGTTGTGATATCTCCTTTTTTGTTCCTGATGGAGCTTATTAGAGATTTCTCTTTTCTACTTTTTGTTAACTTAGCCAGTGGCATGTCTATTTTGTTTATTTTTACAAAGAACCAACTTTTTGATTTATTAATCTCCTGAATAGCTTCCCTGTTTTCAATTTCGTTTAGTTCTGATTTGATCTTGTTGATTTCACTTCTTCTGCTGGGTTTGGGGCTGGTCTGTTCTTCTTTTTCCAGCTCTTTGACTCGTTTCATTAGACCGTCTATTTGTGATTTTTTTGACTTTTGGTTATACTCATATATGGAGAATAACTTTCCTCTGAGAACTGCCTTAGCTGTGTCCCAGAGGATTTACAACTTGTCTCTCCATTGTCATTCTCTTCATCGAATTTTTTTATTTCCATCTTGATTTCTTCATTTATGAAATAATCATTTAGTAGGAGGTTGTTTAATTTCCACATTTTTGTGTAGAAATGTGTGTTTCTGTTACGGTTGATTTCTACTGTTATTCCACTGTGTCTGAGAAGATACATGGTATGATTTCTATTTTTTTAAATTTCTTGAGGTTCTCTTTGTGTCCTAGGATACAGTCAATCTTGGAGAATATCCCGTGAGCTGATGAGAAGAACGTATATTCAGTGTATATACGTTAGAATATGTCCTGTAAATGTCAGTCAGACCGAATTGTTCTAGAGGTTTTTTTTAAATCCATTATTTCTTTATTAATTTTCTGTTTGGAAGATCTGTATTGTGCCATCAGTGGGGTGTTGAAATCTCTGGTGATTATGGAGTTGCTATTAATCCATTTGCTTAGCTACAATAAAGTTTGCTTTATGAATCTGGGTGCACCTAAATCGGGTGCATATATATTTAAAATTGTTATCTCTTCTTGTTGAATTGTGCCCTTCATCATTATATGATGACCCTCTTTCTCTTTCACTACTTCCGTTGGTTTAAAATCTAAATCGTCTGAAATTAGAACTGCCACGCCAGCCTTCTTTTGGCTTCCACTTGCTTGGACTACTGACTTCCACCCTTTTATTTTTAGTGTATATGCATCCTTGCAGGTTAGATGTGTTTCCTGAAGACAGCATATACTTGGCCTGTATTTTCTTATCCATTCAGCCAGCCTATGTCTCTTGAGTTGAGAGTTTAAGCCATTCCCATTTATTGAGAGAACTGATGGGTAAGGTAGATTATTGTTCATTGTGTTTGGTTGGATGTTGTTGCTTTGATTTCTTTCTTGAGCCATTGTATTATCTGGCCTTTAATCTTTGGGTTGTGCTTGTTTTTATATTTGTGTGTTTTTATTTCAGTGTTCCATGTGTAACACTGTTTTGAGTACTTCTTGTAGGGCTGGTCTTGTCTTGGTGAATTCTCTGAGCCTTTGCTTGTCTGAGAATGTCTTTATTTCTCCTTCATATACGAAGCTTAGTTTTGCAGGGAATAAGATTCTAGGCTGGGCATTGTTTTTTTTTCAGAAGGGTGAGTTAGGGTCCCAGTCTCTCCTTGCTTTTAAAGTGTCAGTAGAGAAGTCTTGTGTTATTAGAATTGGATTTCCCTTGTATGTTACTTGCTTCTTTCATCTTACAGCTCTTAGAATGGCCTCTTGAGTTGATATTTTAGTCAGTCTGATGACTGCATGTCGTGATTTTTTCCTGTTTGCATTGACTCTCCCAGGGGTCCTCTGAGCTTCTTGAACTTGAATATCGAGATTTTGAGCAAGGCATGGGAAATTTTCCTCTATTATATCTTCAAATAGCTTATCCAACCCTTGGGCATTGTCTTCTTCCCCTTCTGGTAACCCTATGACCCTCACTAGGTTTCTTCACATAATCCCACAGCTCTTGTAGGCTTTGCTCTTTTCTCTTGTTTCTCTGTTCTGTCTCTGTGACTGCTTTATTTAGTTGGAGGGTGTTATCTTCAGTCTCTGAGATTCTTTCTTCTGTTTGATCTACCCTATTCTTGAGACTTTCCACTTTATTTTATAGTTCCCTGAATTGATTCTTCATTTCCAGGAGTCCGGTTAAACTTCTCTTCATTGTGTCTATTTCTTTAGTGAACTTTTGTTCTAGGTCCTGGAGGCTTTTTGTGGTTTCTTTGTGTTGGTTATTGAGTTATTCTTGCAGGTTGGTGAGTGTTCTTATGATCCACATACAAAATTCCTCTTCTGTCATTTTGGTTTCCAGATTTTGGTTGGTGTCTCTTTCTAGGGGGCTGGTGCTCCTCTTTGGGGGTGTATTTTCCGTTGGTTCTTCATATTTCCGGAGTTCCTTCGCTGATTTCTTCCCATGTATATCAGTTGTTGTTTCTTTTCTTTAGGTTTTTGTTTGGGTATTCACATGCCTTGTTTAATTTCTGAGCCGGTAGTTGGTGTCTGTGTGTGAGATTCAACCACTCCCTGTATAATGAGTCAGTAGGTGCCGTGAAAAGGGTGTGCAGGATGTCGTCCCTGTCAGTAGGTGGCGCTTACTTGGAGGAACAGGCTATGATGTTGTTTTTGTGTCCTGTTATCAGCTCTTTTTCCTGTAGAGAGGCACTCCAGTGCTTTGGGTGGTCGGTGGGGCCCTGGGACTTCCAGGTGTGTCCTTTTCTCCCCCTCAGTGAGGGCTGGTCTAGGAGAGACTCTGAGTGGAGCTGGGTTGGGTAAGCCTGCCCTCAGGCACCACCAATGCCTTTAGCAGTGGTCAAAGTTCTGTTCTCTGCTTCCAGGTAACGCTGTCAGGGAAGTGCTGGAATTGCCCCACTCAGTCAGAGAGTCTCCGTGTGGGGGTCAGGCTGTCTGAGACCCACAGTATGGAGCAGGCCTCACTTCTTTCCACCATCCCCAACTTTGCAGCTACTCCTGGTCCTCTGCCAGCAGGCCAGATCACACGCCACCAGGCCTCCCGGGCTGTGATGCCGGCCGGGAGGTTCCCTGCGCAGGAAATCTGCCTGGGCTGGGCGCACAGCCTACTTTTGGGAGGAGGGTTGCCCTCTAGGATGCTGATCTGCCCCTGAAGGCACACACACCTTAGTAGGCTGTTCACGTATATCACTTCTGTGCCCCGGGCAATGCGAGATCTCGGTGCACAGGATATGGTCTGCAGGTCTGACCTCTGGGCCCCAGAGTTTAAACTATATCCCCACCAGGGAGAGGAGTTCCAGTCCCAATTCACCCACAGGGAGCCCAAGCTGGGTCTATGTCTCTCAGCCTCAGGGTCTGCCCCATTCTCCTGGGATCACTGTGCCAGTAGCACCTGGGAGGGCTGGCGGGTAGCTCACAGTCTGAGTTCCATTTAGTCGGCTGTAGGGTCCTAAATGGAAGGTCCCATTCCCTGGAGGTGCCTCCGGCTGGTGGCTGTATTGTCTCTCTGGGCAGCCGTGGGTAGGGTAGGGGGAGGGGAGGAGGAGGCAATATGGTGCCTGCCACGCAGCTTGGGTCTATGCACACAGGAGTGCCCGGAGGGAGTTGGGAGCCTGGTGCCGTGTCCGCTACTGGCTTACCGCTCGCTGTCGGTAGCCATTGCTGGGCTGGTGTCTGCAGGTCTCTCCACCCGCTGGGGAGTCCACCAGTAGTCCGAGATGCAGGGGAGGGGAAACGGCTGATCCACCTACCCTTCCTGCTGATCTCTGGGTTGCTCCGGTGGTCCCAACTTCCAGTTCTCCTCCACGACCTCCTCCTGTGGATTCTCCCATGGTCTCAGGTACTCCTCCTTCTGACCCTGGTCCGATGTTGGCTCATATTCTTGCTTCTTTCTTCTAATTTCTGCTAGAATCTGTCTTTTCTGCAGAGACACTCTGTCTGGCGGTGTTTCTCATCTGCCATCTTGATTCCCCCTCTATACTTTTCTCTTGATTTGGGTCAAGATGTTTGATCATGAGAGCTTACAATGGTATGTGGAATAGGAGAATATAAAATCTGCCAAATACTTTAGAAAGCATTTGATTAAGGAGTGCTGGCTCTTATTTATATTTCTCTTTGATGCATACACCAGGATGGGAGTAAAAGATGCCTTAATATTTAATTTTTATATTGTTGGAAATAATGATTTTAATAAATTCCTATTTATGTGCTACTGTGTGTTTTTAAGTTGTTGGATAACTGAAGTCTTCTAAATGGTTCAACAAAAAACCACATTTCAAGTCTTATTTCTTTTTGAAGTGTCTTTTCAAGTGTGAAAATATTTCTCAATCTGAGCTTCTTTTTAATAATGTACATGGAAGTCTTCCAAATGCTGACTATTACAATGCTTGATTTTTTAATCATTAATAGAAGAAACTGTTGATGTAGTTTTACCAAGAAAAGTTACTTATCTTTATGGTTTACAGTGATTTTGTATATGCTCCCCAGCTTTAATAACACTGAGAATTACTGCTGTATCTGGAAGGGTAGATTGTTAGTTCCTCAAGGTATACCTGTGCAGCCTGGGTCTGAGTTTTTAAAGAATAATTAACTTTTAAAGAATATATCTTAACATAAGAGCAGTTTGAGTTGTATCCATGGTTTTTACTGGTTAACTTTAGCTTTGGATAAATTGTTTGAATTATAAATAAGTATAATTACAGTGAAGGAGTTTAGTGTCATTTTCAAAAGCTGAATCATTTTATTTTTTGAATTAATTTAGAGCAAAATATGTTAAAATTCAGGACCACTGGAATATACCAATTTTCGTTATGGGATTGTGTATGTGTATTTTTTTATTATGTTGATTTGTCTGCTTATTTTTTAAAGAAATATCTGCTAGTGGAAGAAAATGTTTTGCTCTGAAGATTCTGAAATTGTTCAGGCTTATCTTGGCTCATGGATTGCAAAGAATAATGCCAGTTATATGCCAAAGAACTAATTTTACT
Source organism: Mirza zaza (assembly GCA_008750895.1). Lineage (NCBI taxonomy): Eukaryota > Metazoa > Chordata > Mammalia > Primates > Cheirogaleidae > Mirza > Mirza zaza. Next base: position 10,163 of record VSMD01115944.1, on the reverse strand, counting down.
CTTTTTATATGAAATGTACCAATTCCTAGGTGGGAGTGGTGCCTTTAATTACCTTATATAAAACACTTGAATGGTCTCATTGATATTGCCATCACTATTTAATACTCTCAGTATATTTTCTCAACGTCTGTTTACTTAAAATTGTGTAGAGTGACATAATTAATGAGCAATTAAATCTGAATTACACACACACAAAAAGAAATTGCATAGAACAATAGCTGTCAAACTCTTCAAAGCATTTTTACAAAAAAAAAGCGTTAATGGCCTACCTAACTTGCAAAATATTAAGACCTACAATAAAATCATATTAAAGAAAATACAGATTGTTCAATGAAAAAAATAATAAAGTTTGAGGGGACTTGGAGCATCATAAAGATGGCATTATGATGAATCTATGAAGAAGGAAAAACTCATTTGTTTTTCTACACAGAGAAAAAATAAGACCAATTCTGGCCAATTATCTCACAGCATATGTAAATGTGACCTCTAGAAGACTAGAGTTCTAAATGGCAAATATCAAACTCCAAAATTAACAGAACCAGTTACATAATGTATGGGGCTCATTGCAAAACAAAGATGATAAAAGACAAAATTGAGATGAGTGACATTTTGAAAGAATGGATATCACATTTTAGTGTTCTCTAGAACTAAGAAGCTTTAGTTTGAATCCGAGTTTCACAATTTATTGCAAGAAAAAGGAAATTTACTTAAATACTTTGATTCTTGTTGTTCTTGTGGTAAAATGGAAATAATTTCAGCACTTCTTTCTGTGATCTGAGAGAGCAAAATAGATGCCTCTTTATCAACCAAGATGAACCCTACTATTAAGGAAACAAATTACCTACAGGCTGAGAGTTCAGGGCTCGACTGGCATGACAGCTCTCTACATTCCTAAGGCTACAAGGAAAACCACATCCTTGCTGTATAAACTCTCTAACAATAAGAGGTATCAGACTTCTGATTTACAATTCAGACCACTACAACTTTGACTGGACAGTGGTGCAGCCTTATACACCATCCAGATAAGAAACTGTAGACCTCAAGCCAGTTTCAGATAGCTTATAGAGACTGCACACAAACTAACTTTGTGTGTATAATTCACCTGTGATGTAAAGAGTCAAAATCTACTTCATTTTACTGCTAAAACTCCATCCCAAAGTGGACATGGGATGTATGTTACATATATGTTTACTCATTTCACATGCATTCAACCCCTTTATAAATATGTGTATATCTTCCCCCAAACCTGATGAATATCTATGACTCTTTTGTGTAATACAGACCCTGGGAGGCATAAAACCCAACCCACTCTTTCCATCTTCAAAGACAGAACACCTTTGGTCCACACTGGAGACCATCTCTTCTCAGTTTGCAAATGGATATTACCTACTAAGCTTTCCTTTGTAGACGTCTTGCTAGTTTTTTGGACAACATTTCACTGGGGTCTTGTGAGAATTAAATGAGCTAATACATGTAAAGAACTCAGAACAGGATAGAGGAAAATGGCACGGTAGGGGTGTCCTCCAGACTCTCTGTTCCCAAAGTGGAATGTGAAGAAAGTGGACAAACACACGTGAGCGATCTGCACTTCCACAGGACCAGCTTTGCAAGCCTGCAGGCATTCACCAGGAAACGGAGGGATAAGAGAGACTACAACCAAAGTCAATAAAGAATCGGATATTCTTTCGCAAAATTAGGGGAGTCAGAAATATACAACAGGGATAGAGTAAAGTGAGGTTTGAATGGCTGCTGGCTGGCTGTGGCATCAGCCACACCTGGCGCTGGGAGACGCTCCCCCCTCCACCAAGTTCCACACCTATGTAAGCCAGGAAGTGCCTGAACTTGGTGGGAAGTGGTAGTGCCATGCAAAGCTGAGTGGAGATTCTGGAACAGGGAATATTTTGAACTCTCCTTAGCACTCAGCTGAGGCAGGTTCAGGTGGGGGAGGATCCGAACCCAGCAGGCACTCCCCTGCTCGGCAGGAGTGAGGGCCCACTATGGCCTCTCACTGCCCATCAATTCCAGGTCCACATTGAGGGGAGTATACCCAAAAGCAGGCTTTGACCATGGATATAGTTGAGGTTTTGGCTGGTACTGAGTGGACAGAGCCCAAAGCTAGGTTCCTTGAATCGTGGGGCCTCTGCAACTTGGGGGAAGTCCCTCTGCTCCTCCAACACCTCCCCCATCTTCCCATTCCTGCCATTGACTTGGACTCTGTGTTGGGAGGGGCAGTGGTAAGGGAGTCATAACATGTAGTATGTGATCTTAGGTGGTCTCTCGCTACTCAAGGCCCCCGTGCTCTGCGTCCAGAGAGCTGAGCCCAGATTGGCAAGGTGGAGTTGCAAAGGAGGCTGTTTCTCCAAAATATAAATGGAAGAGACACTTTCATCCACATTCTCCTGTGACTTGGGACCGGGCACTTCATGCCAAAGATTCCACCCCCACCTTGAGGCGGAGCTGAGAAAGAGACTCTTCTAATTCCTGCCACTTACCTCCAACTCTGTATTTAAAGAGACAGAAAGTGGAGAGTGGTGGTTCGCAGGAATATTGCGCCAGTCTGATCTTGGGAGGTCTCTCACTACTCAAGCCACCCACACTATGCATCCAGAGAGTGGAAGCCAGCTTGGCAAGGCAGAGTTGCAAAGGAGGCTGATTTTGCAAATATAACAGGGAGAGACACTATCATCCACACCCTCCTGTGACTTGGGACTGGACGCTTCATGCCATAGGTTCTGACTCCACCTCTGGGCAGTGTTGAGAAAGAGGCTGTTCATCCTGAAACCAGGATTGCAAGTCTGTCACCTCTGCTTTGCTCCCACCTCCCCACTGTTGCTGGCCATGGAAAGGTGGCTCTAACAGCCTATCAGGACAGCCTATCAAACTGAGTGCCCTCTCTACCTCTTTATGTGGTATGATAGTCAGTGCCTCTAGCCAAAGGGGAAGCCCCATTCCTGGGAAGTGAACAGGGGTGAGGGAATCTAATGTCTGGGCTAAGATTTCCAAAAGTTGAAGAATACCCTTAGCAGTGACAACCAACTGGAATTTCATACGGAAGGGACTGACCACATCTGGTCAGGGCTTAAGTGACGTGGCAGGTCTCTTCCTGGTTGAGTACTCTCAGAGGCCTCAGGAAACAAAAGAGATACTCATCCCAGAGCTTATCATAGTCCTTCCCACTTCAACCTAGGGGTTGTGAGTGAACTTGCACTCACAAGAGATACCTAATCCCTGAATCTCTAAGCCAAGGGCCTAAACCCATTAATCTCTATAGATATTAGGTGAAGACATTAGATCAAAGATAACCCAACAGACACAAACTCCTCAAGGAGATACAGGACCACAGCACATATTCCCAGCTGTGCCAAAGATCATTCCTAAGAAACCCCAGAATTCAGCCCATAACTCAATTCCAAAACCTCTGGTCCTCGACAAAACACCGAGATGAGAAAGAACCAGTGGAAGATCATAGGAAACATGAAGGAGCAGAGAGAAAAGTCACCTCCAAAAGAAAATACTATACCTACATCAACTGACACCAACTTACATGATATGCTTAAAAAGACAGAGGAAGAATTCCGAATATGGATTGTCAGAAAACTCAATGTAGTTTTCCCAACACAGAGACACCACAAGAACAATCCAGGAAATGAATGAAAAATTCTCCAAAGAAATTGAAATTATACAGAAAAACAATCAGAAATTATGGCAATGAAAGAAACAATCAAGGATCTCCATAATACAGTGGAAAGCATCAAGAACAGGATGGACCATGCAGAGGAAAGAATCTGAGAGCTCCAAGATTATCCCTATGGGCTAAAGAAATCAGAGGAAGAAAGGGAACACAGAAACATGAGACAAGATCAAAGCCTACAAGAAGTGTGGGATTATATAAAAAAGCCAAATCTCAGGGTGATCAGATTCCATAAGGAGAAGAGGAACGATCACAAGGGCTAGAAAACTTATTTCACTGAACACTGGAGGAAAATATGCCGGACCTGGCCAGAAATCTTGATATCCAAATACAAGACACACACAGAACTCCTGGGAGACTCATATAAAAAGGCAATCACACGGTCACATGGTCATTAGGTCACATGGTCATTAGGTTGACCAAAGTAAACGTGAAAGAAGCAATCCTCCATGCAGTGAGACAAAAACAATTAACCTATAAAGGAAAACTTAGCAGACTTCTCATCTGAAACTTTACAAGCCAGGAGGGATTGGGTGCCTATCCTTAATCTTCTAAAACAGAACAGAGCCCAATCTAGAATTCTGAATCCAGCAAAAATAAGTTCATCTATGAGGAAGAAATAAAGTCCTTAACAGACAAGCTATCACTGAAGGAATTTGCAAAGTCCAGACCAGCCCTGCAGGAAGTTCTCGGACATGCATTACTAACGGAACAGAGCAATAGACATTCCTCAAAGTAAAATCTTCAAAGAATTACATCTTGGATCTCGAACTACAGGATGGCTCAAGGATTAAGACAAAGCAACAAGACTTTACCCAACAATATGAATGGAATTCTTCCTCCAATGTCAATCCTGTAAATAAATGTAAAAGTATTAAACTGTTCTCTGAAGAGACATAGACTGGCAGTGTGGATAAAAATCCACAAGCCTAGTATCTGTTGTCTACAGAAAACACATCTAACTCACAAAGATGCCTTCCGTCTGAAGGTCAAGGGATGAAAAATTATCATACAGGCAAACTGAAGTCAAAAGAAAGCTGGGGTGGCTATACTATTTGCAGATAACATAAGGTTTAAAATAGCAGAAGTAAAAAAGGATAAAGACGGCAATTTTATAATGGTGAAAGTGAAGCCAACAAGAAGATTTGACAATTCTTAATATCGTGGTCTGATTACAGGATGGGGGATGGACACAGAAAATAAAATAATGACACAGATACACACAGACATGAAATGACTAGAATGTCCAATACACCGGTTGCTTTATTTTTATACCCCCCCAGACCCAAATTTAGTTCCTTGTACGTGAGCATCTGAGCATAGCAGAGATATCAGTCAATTTCAGAGTTATTTCAAAAGGGAACAATCTCCCATGGTCTCAGACCTCAAAATGGTTACTTGAGGCCCCAGCGCCAGATATAACTCAAAAACCAAGGCTAAGATAAGCAATATTGAACAATGCAGCCATTAGAATAACTTCTCATGCTCTATCCCAGCCAGCAGCCAACCCCCATGGTTGTGTCTGTCTTAGGTCACCCCCTCCCATGGGGAGTCTTACCCATCATGACTACCAACCATCATATGGGGAAGGACCTTGGGAATGTTCTTCTTGTCTTTGTGGATTTCAGAATCCCACCACAGGGGCCCTCCATGTCATAGCTGGGCAACATTTGCTTATGTGCAGAACCTCAGGCCTCTTGTTATGTCCCAAGGCAGTAATTGTGTCAGAAGAAAATGCTGGCTACCACTGAGTCAGGCAGCACACATACATTACAGGCTATAGTGAATTATTAGTATAAGGCATAACACCAAAATCAGCCCCCAACACGTATTATCTATGCACTCAATGCAGGAGCACCCAATTACATAAAGCAAACAGTGTCTAATCTAAACACCATGTTACACAGCACTACCATGATAGCATGGGACTGCAACACCTCACTGAATGATCTGGATAGATCCTCTAAACAGAAAATAAGCAAAGAAATAATGTACCTGAACAGAGCCCTGGATTAAAAAGGTCTGACAGATCTCTACAGAACATTCCATCCAAATAAAGTTCAATTTACATTCTTCTCAGCTGCCCATGGATACTTCTTCAAAATTGATCACATCCTAGGCTATAAATCAGATCTCAAAAAATTCAAGAAAATAGAAATTGTACCTTGTATCTTTTCAGACCACAGTGGTATAAAACTACAGTTCAATTCCAATACAAACACTCAATGCCTCACAAAATCATGGAAACTAAACAATCTGTTATAGAAAAATTATTGTATCAAGGAAGAAATTCAGAGGAAAATCAAGAGTTTCTTCGAACAAAATTATAACGGAGATACTTGTTACCAAAATCTGTGGGATACAGCAAAAGCCTACCTGAGAGGAAAACTAATAGCAATTGATGCTCACATCCAAAACGCAGAAAACTTAGATAATGACAACCTAATGAATAGGCAAAAGTAATTGGACAAAGAAGAGCAAACAAATTCTAATCCTAGTAGAAGAAAAGAAATAACAAAGATCAAACCAGAACTTAATGAAAGGGAGAACAAGAGAACTATACTGAAGATCAACAAAACCAGAAGCTGGTTTTCTGAAAAGATAAACAATATTGATGACCCTCTTGATAGATTGACAAGGGCTCAAAGGGAAAGGATGCTAAAAAATTCAATAAAAAATGAAAAAGGTGTAATCACAACAGACACATTGGAAATTCAAAACATTATATTTGACTACTATAAAAAACTATATGCCCAAAAACTACAGAACGAAGATGAAATAGACAAATCCTTGGATTCACACAACCTCCCTAAGGTCACCCAGGAGGCAACAGAATTCTTGAATAGACCAATCTCAAGCTCAGAAATTGGAGCACTAATTAATAACCTCCACAAATGGAAGAGTGCCGGACCAGATGGCTACACTTCAGAGTTCTATCAAACATACAAAGATGACCTCATACCTATACTACAAAAAGTATTCCACATCATTGAGAAGGATGACATACTTCCTATCTAATTCTATGAAGCCAACATTACCTTCATATGAAAACCAGGAAAGGACGCAACAAAAAAAGAGAATTACAGACCAATCTCCCTCATGAATATAGATGCAAAAATCCTAAATAAAATTTTAGCAAATAGAATTCAGCATCACATCAAAAAATAATTCACCATGACCAGGTGGGCTTTATTCCAGGGATGCAAGGCTGATTCAACATATGCAAGTCTATAAATGCAATTCACATCATAAATTAAAAAAAGAACAAATACCATATGATTTTGTCAATAGATGCAGAAAAACCATTTGACAAAGTCCAACACACCTTCATGATAAAAACTCAACAAAACAGGCATAGAGGGATTATACCTTAAACTTATCAAATCCATTTATGACAAAACCACTGCTAATACCATAATAAATGGGGAAAAATTGAAATCATTCCCTCTTCGAACTGGAACTAGACAAGGATGCCCACTATCTTCTCTTCTATTCAACTTAGAGGTTGAAGTCCAAGCTATAGCAATCAGGCAAGATAGGGGTATTAAGGGCATCCAAGTGGGGGCAGATGAGATCAAACTCTCACTCTTCACTGATGATATGATATTATACCTAGAAAACCCCATGGATTCATCCAAGAGACTGATAAATGAATTTGATCTAATAAATGATCTGATAAATGAATTTGGTAAAGTTTCAGGTTACAAAATCAATATACACATATCAGAAGCATTCATATATGCCAAGAAACATCAAGTAGGAACTCAAATCAAAAACTCAATACCCTTCATTATAGCCCCAAAGAAAATTAAATATCTAGGAGTATATTTAACAAAATATAAAATTATTTATACAAGGAGAACTATGAAACACTAAAAAAAAGAAACTGCAGATGATGTAAACAGATGGAAAAATCTACCTTGTTCATGGATTGGTAGAATCAATATCATTTAAATGTCAATATTACCTAAAGTGATCTACAGAATTAATGCAATCCCTATCAAATTACCACCAGCATTATTTTCAGATCTAGAAAAAATAATTCTTCACTATGTTTTGAATTAGAAAACTCTTCATATATCCAAAGCAATCTTAAGTAAAAAAAAACAAACTGGGAGGCATCAGTCTTCCTGACCTCAAGCTGTACTATAAAGCAATAACAGTTAAATCAGCCTGGTACTGGCTTAATAACAGAAGTATTGATGTTTGGAATAGAACTGAGATTCCAGAGAAGAAACCATCAGCATACTGTAACCTAATCTTTGATAAAGCAGACAAAAATATACTATGGGGAAAAAAATCTCTCTTCAATAAATGGTGCTGGGAAAACTGGATAGGTACATATAGAAGATTGAATCAGGGTCCCTACCAAACCTCTCACAAAAATTCACTCAAGATGGATAACAGATTTAAACCTAAGGCATGAAACCTTAAGAACTCTAGAAGAAGATGTTGGGAAAACCCTATCAGACATAGTTCTAGGCAAAGAATTTTTGAGGAAGACTCCCAAGGCAATCACTGCAGCATCAAAAATAAATAAATGGGATGGGATCAAATTAAAACGTTTCTGCACACCCAAGGAAATTATCATTAGCACAAATAGACAACCCACAGAATGGGAGAAAATATTTGCTCTATACACCTCTGATAAAGGTCTAATAACAAGAGTCTATCAAGAACTCAAAAGAATTAACAAGAAAAAAGCAAACAGGGCCCCGCCCTGTTGCTTGGCGGATGAGAAACACCGCCAGACAGTGTCTCTGAAGAAAAGACAGATTCTAGAAGAAATTAGAAGAAAGAAGCAAGAAGATGAGCTTACATCACATGAGGGTCGGCAGGAGGAGTACCTGAGACCACGGGAGACTCCACGGGAGGAGGTCGCGGAGGAGAACTGGAAGCTGGGACCCCCGGAGCAGCCCGGACCAGCGGGAAGGGTAGGTGGATCTGCCGTTTCCCCTCCCTTGCATCCCGGACTGCTGGTGGGCTCCCCAGCAAGCGGAGGGACCTGCGGACACCAGCCCAGCGACAACCGCCGCCAGTGAGCGGTAAGCCAGTAGCGGACGCGGCACCAGGCTTCCAACTCCCTCGGGCACCTCCGTGGGCACAGACCCGAGCCGTGCGGCAGACGCCATATTGCCTCCTCCTCCCCTCCCCGACCCTACCCCCGGCTGCCCAGAGAGACAGAGAGACAATATAGCCACCAGCCGGAGGCACCTCCAGGGAACGGGAACTTCCCTTTTGGGGCCCTACAACAGCTGACTAAGGGGAACTCAGACTGTGAGCTCTCTGCCCGCCAGCCCTCCCAGGTGCTGCTGGCACGGTGATCCCAGGAAAACCGGGCAGAGCCTGAGGTTGAGAGACATAGACCTAGCTTGGTCTCCCTGTGGGTGAATGGGGACAGGCACTTGTCTCCCTGGTGGGGACAAAGTTTGAACTCTGAGACCAAGAGGTCAGACCTGCAGACCACATCCTGTGCACCAAGGCCTCGCATTGCCCGGAGCAAAGAAGGGATATACGGGAGCAACCTGCTGAGGTGTGTGTGCCTTCAGGGGCAGATCAGCGTCCTAGAGGGCAACCCTCCCCCCAAAAGGAGGCCGTGTGCCCAGCCCAGGTGGCGTTCCTGTGCAGGGAACCTCCTGGCCAGCATCACAGCCAGGGGAGGCCTGGTGGCGTGTGGTCTGGCCTGCTGACAGAGGCTCAGGAGTAGCCGCGGAGTTGGGGATGGTGGAAAGAGGCCAGGCCCGCTCCAGACTGTGGGTATCGGACAGCCCCACCCCCACACGCAGACTCTCTGACTGAGCGGGGCCATTCCAGCCCCTCCCTGCCAGCTTTGCCTGGAAGCAGAGAACAGAACTTTGACCCCTGCTAATGACATTGGCGGTGCCTGAGGGTGGGCTTACCCAACTCAGCTCCGCCCAGACTCTCTCCTAGACCAGCCCTCACTGAGGGGGAGAAAAGGACACACCTGGAAGTCCCAGAGCCCCACCCACCACCTGAGGCACTAGAGCTCTCTCTTCAGGAACAAGAGCTGATAACACGACACAAAAACAACAGCGTAGCCTGTTCCTCCAAGCAAGCGCCACCTACTGACAGGGAGAGCATCCTGCACACCCTTTTCACGACACCTACTGACTCATCATACAGGGAGTGGTCGAATCTCACCCACAGACACCACCTACCAGCTCAGAAACTAAACAAGGCGTGTGAATACCCAAACAAAAACCTAAAGAAAAGAAATAACAACTGATCGACATGGGAAGAAATCAGCGAAGGAACTCAGGAAATATGAAGAACCAATTGGAAAACACACCCCCAAAGAGGAGTCCCAGCCCCCTACAAATGGACAGCAATCAAAATCAGGCAACCAAATGACAGAAGAGGAATTTCGTATGTGGATCATAAGAACACTCACTGACCTGCAAGAACAACTCAATAACCAGCACAAAGAAACCACAAAAAGCCTCCAGGATCT
>VSMD01115943.1:0-23164 GCA_008750895.1 Mirza zaza | reverse complement strand
TGTGGCTCAAGCCTGTAATCCTAGCTCTCTGGGAGGCCGAGGTGGGCGGATCATTTAGAGCTCAGGAGTTCGAGACCAGCCTGAGCAAGAGCGAGACCCCATCTCTACTATAAACAGAAAGAAATTAATTGGCCAACTAATATATATAGAAAAAAAATTAGCCGGGCATGGTGGCACATGCCTGTAGTCCCAGCTACTTGGGAGGCTGAGGCAGCAGGATTGCTTGAGCCCAGGAGATTGAGGTTGCTGTGAGCTAGGCTGACGCCACGGCACTCACTCTAGCCTGGGCAATAAAGTGAGACTTTGTCTCAAAAAAAAAAAAAAAAAAAAATCGAAATTTACATATTGTATGTCTTAGCAATTTCACTGTTAGGATTGTACTCTATTTTTATATTCAAAAAAGCATCCCAATACAATCATTGTGTAAAAGATCTAAGTAAATAATTATTAATAAATATAAAATGTTAGTAGAGGAATAACTAAATAAATTACAATTTTAATAAAAGATGATAACTAATGTGGAAAATCAGGAACAAAATTTTCTAATAATGTAAGTCACAAACAAATATGTAAAAGCAAGGAGACAAAATGTGAAAATATGAAAATATTCTGTCTATATGCTTATACAAAACTTGCAGAACAAACCACAGTGATTAAGTCTGAGGAAGAAACAACTTAATGTGATCTTGTATTCATGAAATATAGTATCATCACATTATAATTATTGAAATGTAAAATTCCTAAAATTCCTATACAGTTGTCTTATTTTAACAAAGATAAGAAACTGAATATTAACTAGATATTAATTTTTTTATTATTTTTATTTTTTTAATTTTGTTTCTTATTGGTTTATAGCTTCTCTTAAATGTTTTGGCTGAGTTGGAAAAATTAGTGAAGTAAAATTGGTAATAACCTAAAATTATCAAAGTGATATTTATTAATATATTCAATATTTTCTGAATTTATTTTAATTAGGAACACTAAAATAAATAAATAACAATAAACCAGCAAATGCCAGATATTATAATATGTTTATATAAATTGCTTATAATATATTGAGACTGATTCCAGTGAATTATGATTCAAAATGGTACCAATGTTACAATTTTACTATTTATCATCCACATTTATTTCTAATCAATATGTAACTATAAAATGTAAGTATTCTACGTATTAAGTCAGTAAGTTAGTTTATACTGCCAGAATATTAAAACATAAGTATAATTTGTGTTTTACCCAATTAAAATAATATCAAGTAATTTAAGGACCCTAACATTGTAGGAACTAACTCTAGAAGTCATATTTCCTTGTATAAATATACCTTAATAATATTTTTTAATATCTTATAAATGAAAAACTTCATGTTGATTTGGTATTCATCATAAATAAGATATGGGAAATATAAACATACTAGAACATTGTCTAAAAGAAATGACATAATTCATAAATATGATAAAAATAGAAATATCATAAAGAAGAATATCATAGAAGAATATTTTATACCATACTAATACAGGACATAGTTACCAATGAAATTCTAAATACATAGTAGTTAATATTTCTGTGATCATTGAATTTATATTTTAAATAAGACTTGACTAAGCAATACTGGGAAACAAAAATTATTGAAATACAATTATAACACCTGAGGGAAATTTCTGAGTCACACCAAAACACACACGATAAATTATTTACAGTATTAGTTTCTGGTAGCAAGCAATAATTCACCTCTTAAAAATTATCGCTAAATTTTTAATTAATAGATAAAAGTCATAATTTCAAAATCTAAAACAACATTTGATGGTATGATCAATACCAAATTAAAATAATATATAAAGCAAGTAATATATTTACTAGTAAAGGAGCTAATATCTATTTGATCATAAAGCAGGTAATATCTCTTGGAACCTATCCAGTGTTTAAGTCATGACTTTCTTTATTCTTTATTCAGGAAATAAAGAATAATTTGTGGAAAAATAATGAGGGGAAAGTAGGTCAACTGTTTCCTAATTTGGCTATAAAATGAGGAGAAAATTGAAAAATTAACTGTTTTGTCTAGGTACTATGAAATGAGAGAAATGAGAGAAAGGGAGAGAAGGAAGGGGGAATGAGGAATGGCAAAAACAAAAAGAAAGACATAGAAACAATTTTTTCCCATGATGGTTTAAAAGAACCTGGTTATAATTGGTTGTGTGGGTGTTTTATCAGTCACTGGAAAGGTATGGGGTACAAATAAATAACAACCTACTGTAGGAGATTAGAGGAAAGTGTAGAGCAGATAAGAACAAAGTAATTGAAATGAGTGAGTCATTAATTTATATCCTGTCTTTACCACTTTCTACATGAAAATATTAGCAAGATACTAGAAAACCTCTATTAGCATAACTTTTTTATTTATACAGTGCTTGTCAGCAAGCTTTACTGATATAAATAATCAAGGTATTCGTGCTATTTACATCAAGAGAAAGCCAGGGAATCTATGTCAGAGGTTGATTTAAGTAGGTTGTGTTCTATTGCCAAAGAGGAAGATGAGTTAAAAACTTTATATCCATAATATCCTGAAATAAAAAAAAAACTTTATTTAGAGGATTTCACCAGTTTTGAAGAGAGCAAAGAGATAAAATAAACAAATAAAAAGTAACAAATGGTATATCATGAACAATTCTGAGGCTTTTATGCCAAATACAGTTTCTCAGCTGATAAATATTTTAATCAGAGTGGAGCTTTAGGATAATTTATCTGACAGGAAGGAATGAAATGGATAGAAATGGAGAGGAGAGGATGGTGAAAAGAGAAACTCCAAAAATGGAATTCATTAAAAATTCCATTTTGATGAATTAAAAATGTATTCTCATTGTTATTAGTGGTGAGATTCTATTTTAGAGACTTGAAAAATTTGTACTCATAATTCAATTAGGTAAATTCACAGGTGTTTAACCCTCTTATCAAAAGGCTATTAATGAATGGATAGGAATTCCCTAACAGAACATTCAACCTTCATTAATTATTTTATGATCACTATATCTTACTATATTCTGGGAATAGAAAGAAAGGGAGTGACCAGTGCAGTGAATCTTAACCAGTGAGTCCTTAACCTCTTCCTTTCAAAAAAATAAATAAATTTGAGGTGTGCATGGTAGCATGAGCATGTGCCTGTAATCTCAGATACTCGGGGGCTTAGATGGGAGGACTGCTTGGGTCCAAGAGTGTTAAATCCATCTCCGGAGCATAGTGAAACCCCTCTTCTAAATAAATTTGGGAAGACTTTTTTTTTAATTGGCAGTTGCCACAGATCCAAAGAGTATAACTAATATATTAAATATGGCAAGTTGACAAAACATTTCAAAAGTCTGAAATTTAGTATTATTCATATATTAAAAGTGATACATTTACTGAGTGGAAATAATATGGCATAAACCAGTTCATGACAAGTACAATTCCCAGGGTTATCATTATGAGATGGCTGTTAGAAAACAAAAATAAAAACCTAATAGCAATATAGAAATTATCATTTTTTGTGTTTTACACAGAAAAATGGAGGCAAAACACAGGCAAACAGTACAATCTTTTATTCTCAGAGTGAGACTCTAAGATGGATTTATCATGATAACATCATTTAATGATGAATATTTGCCACAGAATTCTAATATATCTGCTCTTAGCCTGGTTCTCAGACTTCAAATGAAGTGTTGTACACAGTTCTGAGAGTCATGATTTAAGGAGAACCTTGTAAAGCTGGAATTCTTCCAAACGCTAGCAGTGAGTGTAGAGAAAGAAAAAGAAGCCTTGTCACAAAGAAGTTTTAAAGAAATAGGGTCTCCTTAGGCAGGATAAGATTTCAAACAAATATCTTTTCAAATGTTTGAAAGTATTCCAGAATGATTTGTGTTTAGATATTTTACCTGGGGCTCTGAAAAGTAGAGTATCGGAAAACAGATGTGCATATGTAATGCCATAGAAATGTTATTATAATTAGAAATGCCACTTTAAAATAGACAGCTTCAGAAGGTTACCTACATGGTTATAGTTGTAAGATTCCTATCACTGAGTGATTAAACAAATAATATAGCAACTATGGGGAATTTCAAAGCTTGCAAGAATAAGCTAATGTAAATGATCTTTCACTTCCCTTCTTTCCTAAAAGTCTATGGCTTTGTAAAACATGAAATGTTTTTTGACACTAATACAGTATATCGAAGTTCATATTATTTTGTTTTATTATAATTATTTATTTTTTAATCAGTTTGTGAAGTTCATCTTTTGGACATAAATATAAAATTTTTCATGGTGATTAAAAATTCTTTAAAAACTTTTTTGATGTTAATTAGAAATGCCCAGGTAATCCCTGCTGACATTAGCATGTCTAGATAATTATAAATATTTTAAAGCATAATCTCTATTAAATAGGCTATGGCAAGTCAGGCAAATTAATTATTAGCTTTACCGAGAGACCAAAAGAGAAACAACCTGAACTCAGATTAAAGCCACAGTCAGGATAAGACAGAAATATCCTCCTGTACTTGGCCCAGCAGGCATGTAGATCCTCAGTTGACTATATCCAGACAAGGTGAAGTGTCTCATCTGTGAAAACAGAGCTTATCTGCAGGTGACCAATGTCAGCCAAGTGAAGAAAACTGCAGGACTCTTAACTTCTCTCTCTAAAACAGGAGAACCCTGAAGAAGCACACCTGCTTATTTAATCTTGTCTTCTGGAACACTGGCAAAATTTGCACAGGAACAGAAAGTTCCTGATTTACATCTCTGCTATATGTGCATTTATCATTTATGCATAGTATTTTGTGAGTATGTGCTTAAACCCCACCTATGTGTTTTCACATGTATGTATCCCACCAGTTTGTTTTATTATTTAATCCACATTTTGTTTTAAAATAAATCACATGAAAACATGTGATCTGATTCTGTTACATTGTTTAGATACTACTATGGTCTGAATTTCCCTGCTGAAATTCATGTTGAAATTTAATTTGCCAGTATAACAGTATTAGTAAGTGGGGCCTTTAAGAGATGATCATGAATAAATTAATGCTGTTACACAGGAGTAGGTTAGTTATTGTGGGAGTAGGTTTCTGATAAAAATGATGAGTTAGACCCACTTTCGTCTCTGTCTTATGTGCTTGCTTCCTTCCTTGGCCCTCAGCTCTGGGAAAGACTTTGCCAGATGCTGGCGCCATGCTCTTGGACTTCCCAGCCTCCAGAGCTGTGAGCTAAATAAACAACTGTTCTTTATAAATTAGCCAGTCTGTGATATTCTGTTATAGTAGCAGAAAATAGACTGAGACAGAAAATTGGTGCTGAGAAATACAGTTGTTGCTTTAAAAAATACCTGAAAATGTAGAAGTGGCTTTGGAACTAGGTAATATGTAGAGGCTGGAAGAATTTGGAGGAATAGGGTAGAAAAAAACCTGCATTGCTGTGAATGAAGCATTATGGTGATTCTGATGAAGTCTTAGATAGGAATGAGGAGCAAGATATCGGAAATAGGAGTAATGGTAATCCTTATTATAAAGTACCAAAAACCCCAATTGTGTCTGTATCAAAGGACATTATATAAGGCAGAATTTAAAATGAATGAAATATGATAACAGATGGAACAAAAATCCAAGCAGCAAAGCATTCCCCCTACTGCATAGCTACTTTTAACTGCCTACAGTGAGATGTGAGAGCAAAGAAATGACTTAAAGATGAAATTTATAATAATAATAAAAAAAGCATAATGGAAAAATTTGTAAAATTCACAACTTTGTCATGTAAAAACTAAAAAAAGCATGTTCAGGAGAGCATGGTGTGGCCAAGGGTGTGGTCAAGCAACTGTTTGCTGGAGAAACTACTGTGGGTAGAATAAAGCCCAGTGCTATTTATCAAGACAATGGGAGTAAGACTTTTATGACACTTCAAAGAACTTTGAAGCTGTTCCTTCCACATAAAGCCCAGAACTCTAGGAGGGCAGAATGGTTTGGGGAGAGAGATTTAGGTCACTTTTCTCAGGCTTGCTGCCCAAAGCCACTTCAGGTCTCTGTTCCCTGCATTCTGGTACAGCACTCCTCAGCTGTCCCAACTGTTGCTCAGCTGGGCCCCGGTATGACTTGATTCACTGCTCTGGAAAGTATAATCTGTAAACCTTGGAAGTATCCACATGGTGCTATGTCTGCAGGCTTCCAGAAAACAAGAATTGTGGGGTCAAGTCTTCCTCCACCTAGATTTCAAAGAATGGCACATACAGCCTGAGGGTCCAGGAAGATTTGTTGCAGGGACAGAGCCACCACAGACAGCCCCTACTATGGTAATGCTGAGTGTAATTGTGGGATCAGAGCCATCACTGAGCGTCCCCACTAAGAACAATTCCAAGTTTAGCCATATGAGTGAGTCTACCTCCCAAACCACAGACTGTAGAGCTTCCTGCAGGTAACTCCAGTCTGAGAGAGCTATAGTCACAGGACTCCAATATGGGAGAGCTAAAGCATGGGCTGAGCCCCGCAAAGCTACAGGAGCATTGCTGCCAGGAGCCTTGGGGGTCAACTCCTTCCCAGTGTGCCCAGCATGAAATAGAGTCAAAGGAGAGTATCCTTCAACTTACTGTCATTTTCTTTGTTGGGTTTTAGACTTACTTTGGACCAGTTACCTTTTTTTTATTGATGATTTCTCCATTTCATAATGGAAATGTCTATCCTATGCCTGTCCCAACATTGTATTTCATGAGTTGATAATTTATTTTGATTTCACAGGTTCACAGTTATAGGAAATTTGTCTTTTGACTTTGGACTTTTGAGATGGTGCTAGAATGAGTACAGTGTTTGAGGGCTATTTGGATGCTATGTATGCATTTTGTATGTGAGAAAAACATAGGTTTTGGAGAGCCAGGGATGGAATGCTATAGTTTTAATATTCCTGCCAGATCTCGTACTGATATTTAATTGCCATTGTGACAGCATTAAGAAATGGGTCCTTTAAGGGATGATTATGTCATAAAGACCTCCAACCTCATGAATGAATTAATGTCACTAATTTTGGGGTGGTAGTCCGTTTCTAATGAAAAGGACAAGTTTGGCTCATTTCCTTCTCTGTCTCATATACTCACTTCACCTTCTGCCCATTTGCCCTTCTGTCCTCCTGTGATGGGATGAGTGTGGTCAAATGCTGGCACCATCCTCTTTGACTTAGCCTCCAGAACTATGAGGTAAATAAATTATTATTTTATAAATAAACTATTCTTTTAGTTACTATGAGTAACTAAACTATTCAAACTACCCATTTTGTGGAATTCTGTTATAGCAGCAGAAAGTAGACCAAGGCAGATGCTGTATAGTATTCTGTTATACAAGGTACTATAATTTAATAATCTGTTCCCATGTTGGAGAACAACTGCTGTATTTTCCAATTTTTACTCTACAAACAGTGTCATTTATCTCCTGTAATTTTTATGCAATAGATTCCTTAGAGCATATGCCTAAAAGCAAAATGGCTAGATCATTTGCATATTTTCAAAGTTATTAGATATTGCCAAATCATGCTTTAATATCTTTTTTCCTCAGTAGCAATTGCTGGACTTACCCAAATGCCTGGCATTGGATAGCATATCCAGTTCAATGTTACATAATATTGATAACAAGAATCCTTGGATTTTCCTGGTATTTAATAGATATTTTTAAGTATTTTATATAGGGTACCATAAGTTTCAATGTATTAAAAAATCTAGGCAGTATGAAATAGTTGACGATGTTCCTTTTCATTTCAATATCATTGAATTATATCAGGGATCAGTATCAACATTTAGTGAATGATTCTTCTGTGTCTAATTTGATAATCACAATAACTTAGAGCCTTAGTTTATAAAACTTAACTTACATTAAAGAATATCAAAATGCCTTTACATTACTCTATTAAATTTTACCTGGGCATACTCTATTAATTATTTTCTCAGACCTTGCAGAATTTCAGTTGCTTGCATTTTATATACAACTATTTTAGTAAACCAGATTGGTCTATTTTATTGTTTTTATTCTGTTGTTTCATACTAGATTCATGGCTGTACTAGCATTAGAAAGAGATTTTTTTTTTTTAATTTACAGATTTTAAGGGCATTGGAAAGAGATTTTAATATGTGGGATTTTTCTTTGTATAAGAGAGGCACCTCTTATTATTTGAAGATACAGTAAAACTGCTAGATCTAATACATTTATAGTAAATACCAGGATAAAGATGTTAGGAAGGAGGGACATGGTATAAATATCCTCAAATTGATTATCTTTAATGATTTTGTACTATTTAGTATTATCTTTGTGACCATTAATTTCCCATTAATAGGATGGGAAATCCTATGATTCACAGACCAATGTCTGATCCAGGAGTATTTTCACAGCATCAAGCAATGGAGCGAGATAGTACAGGAATTGTAACTCCTTCTGGTAGATTTTATCAGCATGTTCCTGCAGGCTATATGGACTTTCCTAAAGTTGGGGGCATGCCTTTTTCTGTGTATGGGAATGCAGTGATCCCTCCAGTAGCGCCCATCCCTGATGGTGCTGGAGGACCCATGTTTGCTGGCCCTCATGCTGCGGACCCCTCTTGGAACTCACTGATAAAGATGGTTTCAAGCTCCATGGAAAATAATGGCCCTCAAACGGTGTGGACTGGACCCTGGGCACCTCACATGAACAGTGTGCATATGAACCAGCTTGGCTGATGAGGATCAGCTTGTTAGCCTGCAGATTCCTTTTCATTCAGAGGAAATCACAAGTGGCCGAAAAAAAATTTATGCTCCCAAATCATTCTACTGATGTACTTGACTGAAGTGTGTAGGCTTTTCGCAGAACTTACTAACTGACCTATTTTCTGTGAACATTTGTGACTGCCCATTCCCCATCATCATCCATTTTACCTTAGTTAGCATATTTCTTATCATTTTTATTTTTTTCTTTCCCTTTTCCCCTTTGGACATAACTTCCTGTTGAAGCTGTTCTTTGGCTGGTTGGTTTAGTACTGTAAACTGCTTCTGAGCAAACACGGAAATTTAGCAAAATTACATAAACTTGACCCTGAAGTTTTAGAATGGCAAATAAATGTACAATTGTTTACATAACAGAAAAGGCTAAGCAGAAAGTAAATTTCTGTTTTCAGTATTTTCTTTGTAAAATACTGAAATAAAAGGCTAAGCAGAAAGTAAATTTCTGTTTTCACTATTTTCAGTATTTTCTTTGTGACCATTGCTACTCTTTTCAATTGTTGGTTGTTTGGGTATTTTGGCTCACATACATGCAGACAATCCCTGACTTATAATTGTTTGACTTACAAATTTTTCAATAGGCAATGGGTTTATAGAGATATAATACCACCATAAATGAAGGAACATCTGGATTTATGATGATTCAACTTGTAATTTTCTCGCTTTATGATAGGTTTATCAAAGTATTAAATGAATTTTTAACTTACAATAGTTTTGACTTGCAATGAGCTTATTGGCACATATAACCCAAGGTAAATTGAGGAGCATATGTAATATTTCCTGCCTTTCATTTGTTTCCTGTTTATTGTGTAACTGCTGTTTTTATTCCTACAAATTTTGATATGTAGGTCTTTTAATTTGATTTATATTAAGTATTTCAAATGTTTAATTGTAACTTTTCTCTTTTATTCAAGACTTATTTGGGAATATATGTGCTTGATTTCTAATTTTATAGTTTTTGTATATTTAACTATGATTCTTATTTAACACTTTTACCATTAGGGAATACAGTATATATAATAATGGTTACTTTTTTTGCATTGCCCCCAAATAGCTTCAGGGTTGTACCACCATTACAAAATGATGCACCTCTATTCTTTTAACTATTTCATTACTTTTAATAACTTTGAATAAAAGAGAACTTGTCCATTACTTAAAGCTTTGATAAAATTTATATTGTTACATGATACTGATATTGATTGAATTTACTTGGAAAATGTAGAATATATATTTCCATTCCTTTTGATTGCTGATATACTTGGATTTATCCTTATGACTATTTAAAAAGAAACTCATTGTATATATTCAAGGTATAAGATATGATGTTATGGGATACATATAGATAGTACAAGGATTACTGTATTGATACAAATTAACATAGCCATCTTCTCACACAGCCATATTTTTGTTTTTGTGGCAAGAGCAGCTAAAATCTACTTAATTAGCATGAATCCCATATAGTGCACAATTTTATTACCTATAGTCCTCATGTTGTACATTAGATCTCTAGACTTGTTCATCCTATATATATGCTATTTTTAATCCTTTGATCTACATTTCACTGTTTTCTTCTCTCCCACCCCTGCCCCTGATAACTGCATAACTATTGTTTTGTTCTTTATCTCTGTATATTGTAATATATATATATATAAAATGTATGTGTATATGTATATATGTATATTGTAATATATATACAAACTATATATATTACATATATATCATATATAAGTCTACATATAAATGATATCAGGCAATATTTTTCTGTGTCTGGCTTATTTTAATTAAGATAATACTCTCCAGCCTCAACCATTGTGGCAAAGGGCAAAAATCTCATCATGTCTTATAGTCGAATAATATTCCACTGCATATAATTATATATACCAGTTTTTTTATTTATTCATCCTTTGACAGACATAGAAGTTGTTTCTATATTTAGTCTATTATAAATAATGCTGCAATGAACATGGAAGTGCAGAAATATTTAGGAAGTGGTTGTTTTATTTTCTTTGGTTATATACCCAACAGAGGGATGGCTGGTTAATGTGTTACTTTTATTTTTAATTTCTTTAGAAACTTTTTTATTGATTTTTCCATAAAGGCCATACCAATATACCTTCCCGCCAACAGTGTACAAGAGTTATGTTTTCATTGCACTCTCATCAACATTTGTTATATTTTGACTTTTTGATAATAGTCAGACTATCAAGTGTGCAGATGATATTTCATCGTGGTTCAAATTTGTATTTCTCTGATGATTAATGATGTTGAATTCATTTTCACATACCTGCTGACGATATTCATATCTTCTTTAGAAAAAATATATATAGTACATCTTCTTTGGAGAAATGTCTATTCAGACATCTTACCTATTTTTTTAATTGTGTCATTTATCCACTATTAAGATGCATGATTTTTTAATATAAATTTTGGATGTTAACTCCTTATAGGATATATAGTCTGAAAATATTTCCCCAATCTATAGACTATCCTTTCATTGTATTGATTATTTCCCTGTGGGCAAAAGCTTTTTAGTTTGATATAGTCCCATTTGTTTATTTTTGTTTTTGTTGCCTGAGATTTTGATGTGATATCCAAAAGATTATTGCCATGACTATGAGCAGAAGTTTTCCCTTTCTCTTCCAGAAGTTTTATATATTTTGGTCTTATTATAATCTTCACTATTTTATTTTTGCTTTTTATGCTCAATTATTTCTCATCCTACTTCTTCTCTTTCTACTTTTTTCATTTTTATTCTCTCAGCCATACATTCATTTTTGTTTTGATTTCTTTATTCTATAAGAGTGTGTTGTTTTCCAAGTACATAGTTCCCAATTTGTCTTATTTTTCAGTTATTAACTCTTAAGATGCATCTGATATCCATAACTCCATAGTATTCCAGTGCATTCTCATATTGAGTTAACTCTAAATTTATGTTAAGTGGAGTTTTTAGTTATTTCATTTTAAACTGCAATGTACATTTTAAATATTATGTTTCACTCAATAATCATATATGTGTGTGTCAGAATCAGTGGAGTTGAATTGGGATTCAACTGGATCAGATCAGTTCACCATATTTATGCTTATAAAAATACAAAGTTAAATACACAAAAGTATATGGTAACACTCAGATGTACCTACAAGTTTGTGTGGATTTTATATTTGTTATGGCTGTTTAAAGACTTTCTCTTCTACTGGACTGTAAGAGTCATGTATTTAGAAATCATGGCACTACATAATAAAATCTATGTAGATTACTATTGACTTTATATGAACCACTTAAAACAATTTATGAAAAATTTGAAGGATCAATATTGCCATTCAATTAATAAAGTAAATACATTTTTGTAAGTGACATTAAACATGTGTGATATGCTACAATGTGAAATAAACATAATTAACTGATATTTTAAATAATACATATTCATATATTTGTTTGAATATTTCATTTTTGCTGTATATAACATAGCTTTAAAATAGATTTCTAGTTTCATTGTAACTAACTAATTTCCAAATCCAAAGTTTTCTACTTGTGTCACATTGTCATGTCATGATCCCCTTAACCTCCTGAGCTCCTAATGAAATTTCCCCAGGGCATGAAAAAAGCTTCATCTTCCAGTGTGCCATAAAATGCAATCAGCCCAGTGTGTGCCTTAATAAAAAAATGTTTGGGTGCTGTCTTGACCTAATAGATTTGCAAGATTCATGACTGTGAACTATGTCTCTGGCAAAAAGTGATTTAGATATACAGAATTAAAACTTCTTGGTCAGCCACCTAAATTTGAATGAATTTCCAGGGTAATCTTTTAAGGAATATGCAAATAAAATGCACAATATATTATTTTTTAAGGGTTCTAAGCATTGCAAAGCTTTTCTTAACAATATGCAAGGCCCTAGTTTTTTATTGTTTTGTTTGCTTTTGTTTTCCCCATCTTTTCTCATTATAAGTGAAACTGAGCTAGGTAGGCTGCTTAATACATTTTGTATATGACTGATTTTGACCCTGAATTTATTAAAATTTTCTTTCTAAAAGTGAGAAAGGATGGATGTTTGAAAATGGATGATAGGGATGAGGTTATGATCTTAGAGATAAAGTTTTCATAGAACAATTTACAACAATTTCATAAACAATACACTCACTGTGCTGTGATATTATTTTGGCCTTTCAAAAGCTATGACAACATAGCTTTTCTTAAATATTCTCTTCATCACTGTCAATTTAAAAAGTGGAGACAGTCTTGAGTATGTCTGTATGTTAAATTATGCAACAAGCAAGTATAGGGATTTCTGTTAGAAGTCTAACATAAATGTAGGTGTTTCTAAATAATACCAAGTTGAAATACTGTTGGGAGAAAATTCCTCATGGGTTCCACATTTCTGTGCATCGGACAAGAAGATGTACTCACAAATATGTTCCTGATTATCTTTTCAGGGATGTGTGTAGAGCAAACCCCCTTGGAAGAAACAGATGAGCGTGAGCAAAGGGAAGGCATGCTTACTGTCCACTATAAAATTTTGGATTCACTAAGCTCAGGTTTCCTGTTGTTTAATGCACTTTATTGCTTTGTAGATGTCATCTGGCCCTCTCCTCATCACTTTGTGGGAATTGTGAGGCTCAGAGAACTGCCACAAGAAAATTTTAGTGCTCCTCAACTACTATTGCTCTGAGTGATAAAATACCTTGTCCCTGATAGAGATGTCTCAGGCCTTCTGCCAGTGTACATTAAATTGTGACAGGTTATCTTGTTAGCTTGCAAATACAATAAAACTTCAGATCTTTTACTCTTTGACAAGAACTAAATAAGATAGAGTTAATTTATTTATAACGTCATAATCGTACACTAATACATATGTGCATGCACAACCAAAGTTTTTTTTTTGTTGTTTTTGTTTTTCCCCCAAAGAGTCTCAAATGTTTCACAGCATGTTCAAGGACATGAAATGGACATTACAAAATGTCTTTGTCAGGTTTTAAGATAAAATGCTAGCAAGGACATCTTTCAACTAAATTGTTATGTAGCTACTTTAAACACACTGCTGTGATAATAATTGTCTTTTAATATAACATGAAACTTAGAAATTCTCATACCCCCTCATTTTGCTTTTTAGAAATTTTAATGCTTTAAATTGTGCTCAACTAAAGCATTTCAAACATTTAGATACATACTCTGTGCTTCTAAATATGTTTTAGGTGCAGGTTTCTTTGATCTTACAATGAAATTCCCTAGTTACAAAATCACAGATTGAATGGTAGTACTGTAATGGAAAGTAATAGAATCTACTTACATAGTCCCTAATATATGCACAAGAAAAGGGGAGAGCACAAATAAATGAAGCACAACCAAATGAAAATCCTGAGGAATTCATTTAAGGGAGTATTTCCACCTCGGTGTTTGGTACCGTAAGAAAACAAGTCAGCTTTTCAAAAGTAATAGAGGAAAAAGTACAAAGTTCAAATAAGATTGTGTTTGATATTAGTTGCAAACAATAAATTTTAAAGTCTCTCTTTTTTTTTCTATTGTGGTTTTCAAAATTGTTGCAAAAACATCACAATCATTACAATTTGTATAAAGGTACTGGTGATGAGAACATTACATATTTAGTGTAGTGTTTTTTGAAAATGTTCTTTGATTTCGTTTTTATTCAGGTTTTCAAATTCCAAAATATTTAGCCTGCTGCAAAATGATTATCTTTCACTTGTTAGATTTAAACAATTTATATGTGCAGACAAAATAGTCAGGATTACTAGTTCTGTGTTAAAGTAAAAATACTACAAAACTCTCCGCAAATGAAATATTTTGCAGTTCTTACTATTCTTTCATCTAATATTTTATTATGAAAGTAAAATTATGTAGTTCTCAATGTATCATAGATGCCTTTAATAAGTAGTTGTTTTTCTTCTGATGGTATAAGTAAAACTCTTCCTCCTAAATGCAGTAGAATATGACTTTACTTTAAAATGTTCTTAATTTGCTTTTTAACATAGCAGGATTAGAGAACCATTACATATATCTGTAAGAATGTATATATTCCTAAATGCAAATTCATTGAAATGTATACATCAATGTAAATTACATTATTTATTATATATTTATTTTTAACATAAGTAAAATATTATATAGCATAATTGTTTAAAATTTAGCTAATGTGACATAAAATAATTAATGACTTTGCTCTGCAGATACTTCATACCAATCAAGTATTAATTCCTAGAACTGCTATAACAAAGTTCCACAAAGTTCATGACCCTGAAAATAGAAACTGGATTGTCTTGCACTTCTGTAAGTCAGAAGTCTGAAATCAAAATGTCAATAGTGTTGGTTTTGTCTAGATGTGTGAGGAAAAGATCTCATCCAGGCCTTCATCCTTGGCTTGTATAGGGACATATTTGTCCCATATCTCTTGACATAATTTTTCTTCTATGAATGCCTGTGTCCAAATTCCCTATTTTGTCAGGATACCCATCATTTGCTTAGGGCCCACCCTAATGACCTCATTTTAACTTGTTTATTTCTGTAAAGATCCTATTTACAGGTAAAGTCACATTCTGAGATACTGGGAGTTAGGACTTCTACATATGAATTTGGGAAGGACACAATTCAACTTATAATACCAGCTTTAAAATTTAAAATTAAAAATAACATGTAGATTAATTAAAGTTGTTATACATTAATGTTGAATTGAATTGTACAATTTTTACTAATAGGCAAATTGACATTTTAAAATATTGAATTATTATAATTTTTAAGATTGTTTAAAATATTTTTTAAAATTTTTAAGTGAACAATATTTGAGATTTAACCTGGTTAACTATGAGTATATGCCTTTTTTAATTTTGAAAATCACTTCAAAACCCAGAACTAAGTGGATTCACTAGTGAATTCTACCAAACATTTAAAGAATTGTCTTTTATCATGAAAAGATAGTGAATTGTGTCAAATGGTTTTTCTGCATCGATTAAGAAGATCATTTGTTTTGTTTTGTTTTGTTTCATTTGTTTTGTGTTTTTCTTGTTCATTTTGCTTATGTGGTGAAATACCTTGACTGGTTTTCACATATTGAACAGATTTGCAGTCCATGAATAAATCTTACTTGGTGATGGTGCATAAACCATTTGATGTATTGTTGAATTCTGTTTTCTAATATTTTTTGAGGATTTTTGCATCCATACTTGTCATATCAGGTCTTATATTTTAAGTTTATTTCCATATTAACCAACTTGAATAAACATTAAGGAGTTAAAGACCACAGCAATCTTACTGTCACATCCTCCTTTATATTCCAACATTTCTTTAAAGTAACTGAAAATAATTTTATCACAAATAAGTAAATAAATAGATTAAATAAATCAGAAGTTCAGGGTTATTTCAGTAAAATAAATCAATATGACACATTTGTTTTATAATTTATAAATAATTATGCAAAATAAAATATTTAAATATAAAATGTGTCAGGCAGAAGAAAAAAATGAATTATTTTAACCTACTAGTGCAACCTCTGTGGAAAGCAATATAGAGATACCTTAAAGCAATACAAGTAGATCTACCATTTGATCCAGCAATCCCATTACGGGGCATTTACCCAAAAGAACAAAAGACATTCTATAAAAAAAGACATTTGCACTCAAAAGTTTATAGCAGCACAATTCACAATTGCAAAGATGTGGAAACAACTCAAATGCCCATCAATACATGAGTGGATTAATAAAAAGTGGTATATGTATACCATGGAGTACTATTCAGCTATAAGAAACAATGGTGGTATAGTACCTCTTGTATTTTCCTAAATAGAGCTAGAATCCATTACCCATTCTACTAAGTGACATATCCCAAGAATGGAAAAGTGAGCACTGCATGTACTCACCAGCAAATTAGCTTCACTGATCAGCACCTAAGTGCACATATAGAAATAACATTTATTGGGCATCAGGCAGATGGGAGGGGTGCAGAGGGGATGGGTATATACATACATAATGTGTGCGATGTGCACCATCTGGGGGATGGACAGGCTTGAAGCTCTGACTTGTGGGGGCAGGGCAACATATGTAACCTAAACATTTGTACCCCCTAATATGCTGAAATTTAAAAAAAAATAATTTATACTAATGTGCCTGATTTTAAAATTTTTATTTAACACTTATAAATATATTTATTAACTATTCATTAATTTATATTTACTATTTTCAGGAAATTACTGTGGAACTCCTCTACCTGCCATATCAGAACCTGTTTCTGATACTTGTTGATTCTCTCTATTGAAATTCAATACATTTAATAAGTTTGTAACAGAATAAAACTTTGATAAAGCTTAACTGAAGCTACATATGTCAAAATCTTATAATGCTTCTTACAAACAGCACACATCAGTAGACATTGTTCTTCCTTACTTAAATTTGCAGAGGGATGTATGTGCATATGTTTATAGATATGTAGTTTTTTCTTTGCCTACTTCCTATGTGACTTAAGTAGACTAAAATATTACATGAGATTTAGTACTTGACATAACAGCACTTGGTATGATTTCAGGCATTGGATATTTGGTTATATTCCATGAAAGCTTATTCATTATTCTCTTCTTTAACTATAACAGTTTGTGAAAACTAAATATTAATTTTTGGTGATGATTTTGTATTGGTTCTCAACTTTCATCAACTCTTGTGTTGAAATTTTACTTTTACACACCCATGGTTATTCATTTGTCTCAGCATTGTTTTTGGCATACAATATAAATGTATCTCAAACCTAAACGGGGAGCCTTAGGTTTTCATTCATTAAGCTGAAGTAATTTTCATTTGAAAAAATAAATTGTGTGTATACATATCAAAACATCAACATTTGTCCTAAATTAAACTTATTAAATATTAATAGTGCCTTGGAATGATGCCACATTTTGATCAGGATGCCTTTCTGACACATTATATCCCCTGAATTCTATCAACAGAATTCTAGTTGATTTGAGTGAGATTTGAAGATTAGTCTGTATGTGACTTTCTGCACTGGGGGGTCCACCTGTTTTACTTCACTAGCAGTTTCCACAGTTGAGAATCCTGCCTAGATTTTACATGGCAGTTGAGACATCTTACCAGGGTGCTATACTACATATCAGCTAATTGGAACCACTAATGAGCTGAGTGACTTTTTAATACCAACTGCTAGCAAACCACCCAGTGTGATTGCAGATGGCTTTTAAAGAATTAGCCACTTCAGAATTAACATTCCCTGTTTCTTATATGTCAATAACGTAAGTACTAGATAGGGATTTATAATTTTGAAGAGAAATCTAGCATCCTGCAATGCAGCTGGAAACTTGACCTCTTGTTTTCATCTGATATACTTTTAAAATAGCCTGAATTATGGCAAAATAACCCCAAAATCTAGAAAATATTATTAATTTCTCTTTTGCTAGTAAGATTTATCTCCTAACTAAAGCCAAAGGACTTTTGCAATTTTCTCTATCATCTTAGTCAAGGCATAATGTCTAATTGCATAGGTACAGCTTTGATATTTTAAAATGATTTAAGGCTCAGACAATGAGAAGCATAGCTCACCTCATGAGAAATAAATCCTTCAAAAATATTTTTTTTTAGAAATTCTTCCTTCTTTCTTTACCTACTGTGTTATTTAGGTTTATATCTCTAAAATAAAACTTGGCTGGCTCAATTTGACTTAGGTGGATTTCTTTAATTTCATAGAAAATATGTTTTAAACTAAAATTTCTGCATTTTAAACTCGGACTTGTGGGGGGAGAGGGGAAAAGGGCATTTATTGAAACCTTAAAATTTGTACCCTCATAATATGCCAAAATAAAAAAAAATAAATAAAAATAAAATAGCTATTAGTTCCCTCCAATGATGTTAATCTTCCGTCATTCAGAACACTCTATTAATATTGTGTTTAAAGTACTAGCCATATAGGTATTTTATTTCTAAAGCATTTCTGAGGAATGATCTTTCCATTCAATTTCACCCTAGGTGGAAGCCATCAGTATAATCCAAATAAGGGACTATTTTTCCTCTTAATAGTGATGATTAAAAGGAGGATGAAGTCTAACACTTTTTAGAGCAATGAAATCTAAGGAGAAGTCTTCCAGTTGGCCTCAGGAATAAACATTTACTTGTTCTTAAGAGATTCATAAGAAATCAGTATCTCCTTTCCACTAAATGTAAATAAAATGCATCCAAGAGTGATTTCTAGAAGTACCCATCTTACAGCCACAAGGAAGAGTCGATTTAGGATAAGACCAATATTGTGGGTGGCCAAGGAGTGAGGCAAAGACAAAATGTGGCAAAGAATATAATTAACCTAAAGAACACCACATCTCTACACTATGGACATAAAATATATTTTCTCAAAGCATGAACTAGCTTAAATGACATTTTCTGTTACCTGTGTTTGCCTGTCTTAGTTTACTCAAATAATGCTTTTGGGATCCCTTGTGTTATTACACTATGAATACTTCATTCTTTGTTACTATACAGTACTATTTCATTTTACAATATCACAATCTGTTTACTAATTCTTTTAATAATGGGCATTTGGGTGAGTCCCAGTTTAAGATTTATTAATAAAACTATTAAGACAGTCCTGTACAAATCTTTTCCTTGATTTATGTTTTTACTTGTACTGAAAATTCCAGATCATAGAGTAGCTTTACATTTAACTTTATAAAAAGTTGACAAATAGTTTTCCAAAATGAATTTACCATTCTACACTATTGCTATCAATGCAAGAGAGTTCCAGTTCCTCCACATGCTCACTTACATTCACTATTGTCAATCTTTTAAAAATTTTAGCTGTTTTAGTAGATATAAAATGGCAATCATTTAATTTGCATTTTCCTAATGACTAATGGCGTTGACCATCACTACACATGAACTTTTCAGACATTCTATATCTTTGTTTTTGAAGTGCCTGTTGTTTAATTTAATTAAGGAAATGTGAGTTTTACTGATATACATTTTATTGTGTATTTTAAAATGACTAAAAGGATGCAATGGAATTCTTCCTAACACAAGAAAATGATGAGTGCTCAAATGATGGATGCCCTGATTACCTTGACTTTGTCATTACACACCATATGCCTGTATCAAAATGTCACATGTACCCAATAAATATGTATAGCTATCATGTATCCATAATAATTAAAATAAAAATATTTAAGTTTTTAATATGTATATATGTTTTTCAAATATTTTCTCCTAGTTTATAGCTTGTATTTTCATTTGTTTAACAGTGTTTTGTAGGGTAGAAGCCTTTTTTTTTTAAAGAAATCAAATATTTTTTTCTATCATTTACAATGTTTTTGGCATTGTATCTAAAAACTCATTGCCAGACTCAAAGTCACTTAGATTTTCTCATAGGTTATTTCTAAACTATATTTGATTCTCAACTAAGGTAGATCTATTTTGTTTTGTTCTTAGTTCCATGGCATGACCCTTACTCAAGATTATGGGCATATCTTATCATGTGTGGCTTATAGAAAAGGTACAAGGTATGGGAGCTCAAGAAATACCCAACATGCTTAAGAAAGTGTGTCCACCATGAGCGGTATCAACAATTCAATGATTTCTAGTATAGCTGACTTCTCGTATCTCAATTCAAGTCTAAGTCCATGCTCTAAGCTCATGCCCTCTGCTAGGTTTCATGAAATCTCACTTTGCAAATTCACAGATAGTCCTTAGGTAAGAGATCACAAAGAACCAGAAGACATACATCTGCACCACATCTTCTAGAGCTAACTTTTCTCTGGTATTCTGTATCATAAACTGAAGGAAAATACAACTTCCCCTCCACTGGCTTTTAATGTTTAACTGAACTCCTACAGATTTCTTTGAACTTATAGATCAAAATAAGGAAGAGGAAATAAAGAGTACAAAGTGTTTTCTTAAGTTGCTCCTTTTGCATAGATGATCATAAGTCTTAATACCAATATAAACTGTTTTAAGCTGCCTTAATTGTATTCTAATGCTAAGGTCCTTGCCTAATGAGAGGTACTATGCATACTTAACCTATATCATATGTAAACACACAATGACACAGAGAATGAGTTCTGCATCATTTCCAGAAAGGAATGTGAGACTCCACAAACAGGCAGACAGTGCGGATTTTATTCTCCAGAAAGCTTCTGCTGCCTCCCAGGAGTGAGTGCCCTGTCTTGACTATGAAGGAGAGCCCTGTGTAAGTAACCTCTAATAAACTCATCTAACTTGCCAAGCTGGACTTTTCTACATCATTCTGTGGTCTCTTAGAACCACTTCAGTTTGGAGAGTGTTTGTTCTATACAGTCCTAGGATTTTCCCGAAACACAAACCCAGCCAGCTGCATTAGATGCCCCAGACTCTCATCTCTGCCTTCTTGGGCTCAACCTCTCTTTGCCAGAGTTCAGAATGTGGTTACGGACTGCAACTGGGACAAACATAGAAAATGTGGAGCTCCTTTCTTTTGTTTTGTTTTCTTTCTTTCAAGGACTGAAGTTTTATGCTGCTTGTTGTTCCTTTTGGCAATAATGGCTATACACATACACACACACAGCCAATAACACACACATATATATGTATACATATATACATTTATATAAATAATTTTAATAGTTGATATGGTATTATAGAGATTCTCCTACCAATATTTTGTGTCCTTCATGATGATGAAAATTATTAAAAATAGATAAAAATATTTAGTCTTTATTCCAAAGAAAAGAGAATATACCAAAAGATTAGAGTGAGATAAAAATAATAAAACAGAATGTCCACAAAATTCTCAAGAACAAAATTGAAAATAAGAAGTAATCAGATCCCTTCACAATTCTGAGGGTATTACTTCTGTGGTATAATTTGGTGTCACACAATATTTTGTGAGATTTAGATGAACACTGCGTCAGACATGAAAGAGCTCAAATTTGCCTTTCATAATATTCATCAGAAAGCCTGTGAAAAGTGTACCACTGAAGTGAATGATTAAAGTTAGACAGATAATGGTATTATATCCAGAAATAATATATTGGTGGGATCATTAAATAAATATACTTTATTTTATGATAATAAGAACAATGGATAATTAAAATTTTGAATTTTTATAATAATCATCTTATTTTAGAATTTTTAACCTTACTTGATATTGTCCAAACTGTATGTAAATAGCATATATATGCACTGGTGATTTTTAAACTAGGTATAATTTAAATTCACACATTTTTTATATCAGAAATGATTCAATTTTCTGTAAAGTTTTCTCTGGAATATTATAATCATTTGAATGAACAATGCATTAATGATGTCTTACCTATATAGGTTAATTTCATATTATATTCATCAAATTAATATACTCACTTTTTTCTTATAAAACTAGCATCTTTCTTTTGTTATTATATTGCCATAGCAACCTGCAAACAGTGTATGATTTTATTGGCCTCATATTTCCTAAACTTTAGCATAGATATTCCTCCATATTTTTGCTAATCATAGATGTGGCATCAAAATATTTTTAGCTCTTATTTTAGATCATTTAATGAATAAAATCATGAAAAAATGGCCAGCTAAAAATAACTTGGTATCTTGGACTTAGGTTGTTTTCATTAATTCTGTAAGACTATGATTTAATACTTACACTGCTTTGGGGTAGTGTTTATTTCTCATTCAATGATTATAATTGTTTCAAGGACATTTAAAATGGAAATATTTCAATAGGAAACAAAACATTTATATACATTTATGTTTATAGCTTTAATGCACTTCATAATCAAAACTCATAAATTGTTCCTGCTAAGAATACAATTGGGTTTCCATTAACCATTTAAATATTTTCTGTTCATTTGGCTCAGTTTTGTTCTATTTATATGTTAAAGCAATTTTATAAACCACCATTTAATTATGCTAGCTGGGAGTATATTTTGGACTACTTAACCTTGATATAAATGAAATGAAATTTTTACAACCCTACTGTCTCAAAACATATGCATGGAATATCCTGAGGAATTAATAATATACTGAAATGACTAATATATGGTTGCCAAAAGTACTCAGACACTTAACTATAATTTATATGTTAGGGTGTTCTTTAATTCTCTGCAATAGTGTTAAATCCCAAGAAATATATTTTAAAGAAAAATCCATGATGCATTTCATAATAAAGAAAACATACTTGAAAAATAAAATGTCGCCTCATTAACAAAAGAACAAATGATAATAATTAACTTTCAGTTAGAAGGACAGAATCCACAAAAAGTCCAATTCTTACACAGATCTGACTACTACACTTGTTAAAATAGATAATTGCACACATATGCTAATCTCAAAGTCATGAGAATATTATCACCTTTATACTGATAATTTTGCAATCAATACTGACTGTCCACGATACCATATTAAGCCAAATTCCCATTATTTTCAAATTGCTTTTATGCTTTATAGAGTACTCAGTGTGTATCTGTAGT
>VSMD01115942.1:0-14393 GCA_008750895.1 Mirza zaza | reverse complement strand
TTTGAGACAGAGTCTCACTTTATTGCCCAGGCTAGAGTGAGTGCCATGGCGTCAGCCTAGCTCACAGCAACCTCAAACTCCTGGGCTCAAGCAATCCTGCTGCCTCAGCCTCCCGAGTAGCTGGGACTACAGGCATGCGCCACCATGCCCGGCTAATTTTTTCTATATATATTAGTTGGCCAATTAATTTCTTTCTATTTATAGTAGAGATGGGGTCTCACTCTTGCTCAGGCTGGTCTCGAACTCCTGAGCTCAAATGATCCGCCCACCTCGGCCTCCCAGAGAGCTAGGATTACAGGCTTGAGCCACCGCGCCCGGCCTCAGTTTTCTTATTACTTATAAGAAAGGATAGAATACTGGGAGGCCGTGGCGGGTGGATTGTTCAAGGTCAGGAGTTCGAAACCAGCCTGAGCAAGAGCGAGACCCTGTCTCTACTAAAAAATAGAAAGAAACTAATTGGCCAACTAAAAATACATAGAAAAAATTAGCTGGGCATGGTGGTACATGCCTGTAGTCCCAGCTACTCGGGAGGCTGAGGCAGAAGGATTGCTTGAGCCCAGGAGTTTGAGGTTGCTGTGAGCTAGGCTGATGCCACGGCACTCACTCTAGCCCAGGCAACAGAGTGGGACTCTGTCTCAAAAAAAAAAAAAAAAAAAAGAAAGGATATGATAGAATCTGTGCCTGTTAACAAAAGTTCGGCACTTGTCCTTGAGGCTGCATCAGAAGAATGAGGACAAAGGGTTTGAAGAGAAAGAAAGAGTAGTTTAATAATTTGCCGGCAAACAAGGAGGTTACAGATTCCCACCTGAAAGTACCAACATCCTTTATTTTGTGATTTTAAAGGGATTGTTTGCCATGAGGTCACAGTCTGTCTTTCCCCTCAGATGTGATTCAGCACTGTCAGCGAGTCAAACCCATCATTGATCTGGTCCATAAGGTCATCAGTACTGACCTGTCAATAGCAGACTGTCTTCTGCCCATCACATCCCGGATCTACATGCTGCTGCAGCGGTGAGTCTCTTGTGGCCGACCCTTAGCTGCCTGGCAGAGCTCTCAGCAGTTATTCTCTTGGTTTTGAGGAGCCTGGCGCATACCCACTGGGTTAAAGTCCACACATGTTCCTCTGTGCGAAGCCCTGGTATAGTATCTGTCTCCAGCTGAGTGAGGGCTTTCCTGTTTTTATATCCCTGCTGAGATGAAGGACTTGGGAAGAGAGAACTGGGAAATATTTGTGATGGAACCAATTGTATTATTCATTTAACTGAGTATAGTACACTGTTCTTCCTAGGTTAACAACAGTGATCTCCCCACCTGTACATGTCATTGCTTCCTGTGTCAACTGCTTGACTGTTTTGGCTGCCCGGAATCCAGCAAAGGTGAGACATCCAATCTTTCCAACGGCCAAAAATGCAACAGTTGACATATGTCTGAAGATACGTGGACATTTAACTCTTCTCTTCCCTTCTCAGGTCTGGACTGATCTTCGTCACACAGGTTTTTTACCATTTGTGGCCCACCCTGTCTCCAACATGAGTCAGATGATCAGGTGAGCCAGGTCCTAGGGTGGACAGAGCATATTTTCTAGAGAGAACCATATATGTTTCAGGTCTAGCCTAGCTTTACAGGTTTTAAGGAAGCTTGCCTGTCCACTTACTCTGTGCAGTCTTTGCCTGTTCAGCCCTCTGGCCAGAAGTAGGACAGTGAGTGAGGACAGGGTAAAGGAGATGGTGGGGTATGGGGCCCAGAGCTGCTCTCCTCTCAGGGCAGCACTGATGGCTCATAGTCTTTAAGCCTGAGAGTGGGAGAGCAAGGAAGATTCTCATCTAGCTGCTGCCATTTTAGGTATGTGGGAGTTTACTTTCCAGCCTAGAGAATCCAGAGATATCTAGATCCAGCGACTTATCCCATTCTTAAGCCACAGTAACTCTGTACTTTTTCTGTTTTCATGGATGCTCAAGCTTGCTCAGTGGACCACTTACTAATGCACTGGCTCTATCTTACTACCTGAGCATTCTCACCTTGCAGGCTCTTGCTTATAAGACAAAAATGTTTCCCTGATGTTCATTTGATTTTTCACTTTGAATCTCTTGATGTTGTACATCAATAAAACATGTTCTTAATGTTTACTCTGGGCATAAAATTGATTAAGGCTCTTGCAGAGCTTTCCTGTTTTATGCTTGAACCATCTAGACTATAATAAGACTGCTCTGTGATTAGTTTCTTGAAACCTGAAATTTCCTCATCAATTTTTTTTGCCTTTGCCTCTCTGTCTTCCCAGTGCGGAAGGAATGAATGCTGGGGGGTATGGAAATCTCTTGATGAATAGTGAACAGCCCCAGGGCGAGTATGGGGTCACTATTGCCTTTCTGCGCTTGATCACCACCCTTGTCAAGGTACAGTCTGGTCATATGATTCTGAAATAATTTCCCTGTCCCTGGCTACTGTAGTCATCTTGTCTGTAGGCAGAACAGTTGTCCTGAAGTTATGGTGCTTACCGTTTCAATACATGAAGTATTGTATTGTACCAGTATATTCTATAGTGGATACTTAATTATGTGAATTTATTTAATAGGAGGCTTATGAGTTAGAACTGAAGAGGCCATATGGATAATGCAGTGGCTGTCAAGCTAATTTGATGGTAGCCCAGGGTAGTAGGCATCATTGTATATCATTTCCCAGTATATATGTATGTGTATATACTCCTGAAGCAAAATTTCACAATACAGCATTTACTGTTACTACACAACATTCACTCAGTCCCCCTCCCCTTTTTTTAAAGTGAGTTGTGACCATATGCTGATTTCATAATCCACTAATGGATCACTAATGGATCACCACTAATGGATCATTGAAAAATACTCTATATGAGTTGAGAGCATAGATATTGGAGTCAGATAGAATTCGGTTTACATTTCAGGTTGACCACTTACTAGCTGGCATGACCTTGGGGGCAAGTACAGAATTTCTCAGAATCTCTGTAAAGTAAGAGTGGTACATAGTGTCTGCCTGGTTGGGTTGAAAGAGGGTCATGTATGGAAATCACTTGATCTACTTCCTGTCTGCAGGAATCAATGAATGCTTAAAAAGATAGAAGCAATTGCATACAGAGGTAGAGATACAAATTCAGGTGTAAATTTAGAAAACTGAAGTTAACAAGTACCATCAGGGCAAAGAATTTGGGGTATGAGATCTCCTTTCTCATATTTCAGTGATGGGGTTGAGGTTAGGGATGGCTGATGATCATGACAATGAAGTTGGCAGTCTTCATTGTTAAAAATCCTATAGCCTTTATGTTTAAGGTACCTCCCTTCTGTTTACATTTAGCCTTCATCCCTCTTCATGTTGGTGCCTTTAATAACATTTTCACATTGTCTTTTTAGTCACTTTTTCTATTCTGGTTTTTTTTTGTTTTTGTTTTTGAGACAGAGTCTCACTTTATTGCCCAGGCTAGAGTGAGTACTGTGGCGTCAGCCTAGCTCACAGCAACCTCAAACTCCTGGGCTCAAGCAATCCTCCTGCCTCAGCCTCCCAAGCAACTGGGACTACAGGCATGCGCCACCATGCCCGGTTAATTTTTTTCTATATATATTAGTTGGCCAATTAATTTCTTTCTATTTATAGTAGAGATGGGGTCTTGCTCTTGCTCAGGCTGGTCTCGAACTCCTGAGCTCAAATGATCCGCCCACCTCGGCCTCCCAGAGAGCTAGGATTACAGGCGTGAGCCACCACGCCCGGCTACTTTTCTGTTCTAAAGAAACCCACAACTTGGGCTCAATTAAAGTACGATGTTCTGATGTTTTGGTTTTTCACTGATGGCCAAAGCTTGCCCAGAATTCCTTTGGACTGACCTATCTATGGTTTTGGAGTTAAGTGTCTAATCACTAGATGACTTTTCTTTAAGTGGCAAAAGCCTTCACAACATGGTTTTTTGTAGGGGCAGCTCGGTAGTACGCAGAGCCAAGGGCTTGTGCCTTGTGTAATGTTTGTGCTAAAGGAGATGCTTCCCAGCTACCACAAGTGGCGCTACAACTCCCATGGCGTGAGGGAACAGATTGGTAAGGACAGCATGGGCTGGAAAGACCTGGGGATTTCTGGGTCCCGGGGGAGCTTTCTCTTCCTTTCTGGGGATTAGGGTCATCACGTAGGGCCACATTATAATTTTGTCTTTCTTGGAGTCCAGGTTGCCTGATCCTGGAGCTGATTCATGCGATCCTGAACCTGTGCCATGAGACAGACCTGCATAGCAGGTAATGAGGGTGATTGATAGAGCTCGGTGCTCACCAAGGGATATGTGGGCTATTGCTGTGTAAAGCCATCTCATTTCTTCCAGAGAACTCACCTTGGTTGAGCCCAGAGCTCAGGGATCTTGAGATTATGAGCTGCTTTCCACTGGCCTATTTATCATTTTTCCTTGAGAGAGAAGAGCAAATGAAGTGGGAACAAGATTGTGTGTGTGTGTGTGTGTGTATACTTATAATCATTTTTATGATCCTTCCAAAAGTTATGCACATTCATTGGAAAATATACAGTGCAAATGCCCTTCATATGTCTACTTCCCATAGGTGATGTTAACAAGTTTGTGTTTCTTCTAGGTTTTTTCCTCCGCCTATAATAACTTCTTTCTGTGCCATTGTATACAGATCTGTATTTTAATGATTCTGTGGATTCCATTGTATGGATTAATCATAATTCATTACATTAACTGTATCAGTTAATTGGTGAACATTTAGATTCCTTCTTAAATGATTATTTCAGGCATATATGGGAAATAAAATAAATACATAAAATAAATTCCCTCTTAGTGTGGTCTTTAGGATCAAGTCTATTTCAGGAAAATGATCAGAGTGCCTTCAGCTTGCATAGAGCTGATCTGTATCACCAATGGCCAGTTTGTTAAGTTTGCCACCCTAGGCAGCTAGACAGTGCCCTTTCCTTTCAGTGATGAACTTGGCAGCTCCCTAGTAACTCAGAACATCTCTTTCAGCCATACTCCCAGCCTGCAATCTCTCTGCATCTGCAGTCTGGCCTACACAGAAGCAGGACAGACAGTTATTAATATCATGGGCATTGGTGTGGACACCATTGACATGGTGATGGCTGCTCAGCCCCGAAGGTAGGGCTCCTTCTCATCCTTCATGTTGTTTGTCTTTATTGTGCCTGTGTGTTCTAAGAAATCCAGTTGAGGTTAACTTGCAGTAGGTTTTTTGTTTTTTTTTTTTTTTGAGACAGAATCTGGCTCTGTTGCCAGAGCTAGAGTGCCGTGGCGTCAACTTAGTTCACAGCAACCTCAAAGTCCTGGGCTCAAGCAATCCTTCTGCCTCAGCCTCCCAAGTAGCTGGGACTACAGGCATGTGCCACCATGCCCGGCTATTATTTTTTTTTAGTTGTCCATCTAGTTTCTTTCTATTTTTAGTAGAGGGGGGGGGGGGGGGGGCGGGGGGCATCTCCCTTTTGCTCAGGCTGATCTCCCTGCCTTGTAGTAGGTTTTTAAAGACAACCTTGTTCTTAGTATATAGCTGTTATCTAATCTAGTGGCTGCTAAATAGACTGGCACATAGCAAAGGGAGTTGATTACTCCTCCTCTCTCTTAGTTTGGACTGGGGCCTCTA
Source organism: Mirza zaza (assembly GCA_008750895.1). NCBI lineage: Eukaryota > Metazoa > Chordata > Mammalia > Primates > Cheirogaleidae > Mirza > Mirza zaza. The sequence continues at coordinate 8,784 of VSMD01115942.1, read as the reverse complement.
ACAGTAGCTGTTGAACTCTGGGATTATTGTTGGAATCTAATTCATGAGAGCACTTATGTTACAAATGAAGTCGTATTGTCTGAATCAACTTTGGTTTCCATTTGGCACCCTAGTGATGGGGCAGAGGGCCAGGGGCAGGGCCAGCTGCTGATCAAGACAGTGAAACTGGCATTTTCCGTCACCAACAATGTTATTCGGCTGAAACCTCCTTCTAACGTGGTGTCCCCCCTGGAACAGGCTCTCACACAACATGGTATGTATTTCTCTTCCAATCATCAACATTGCTGTCCATGAATACATATTTTAGGCAGTGTTTTTGGATGTCAGAACTATTTTCTGATGAACTTCTTGAAGAAATTTGGGAATGATTACCAGCCCCTTTACTGGTTTTGGAAACAAGAGGACTGGGTCATACTTTATTTCTGCCTCCTATTGATGATAGAATGATGGTTAAGAACATGGGTTCAAAATCAGCCTGCCTTGGTTCAAATTTTGGTCTCGACCACCATGACCTTGGGCACATTATTAAACAGTTCTCCCTTGGGTTTCTCATCTGTAAAATGGGGATAATAGTACAGGTCGAATATCCCTTATCTGAAATGCTTGGGGCCCAGAAAAAAGATTTCATATTGTTTTGGATTTTGAAATATTTGAATTATACTTACTGGCTCAGCATCTCTAGTCCAAAAACCTAAAATCCAAAAAGCTCCAGTGATCATTTCCTTTAAGCTATAGTTTTAGATTTTGGAGCATTTCAGATTTTGGATTTTTGGATTAGGGATGCTCAACCTATAGTATCTACCTTGTAAGATTACAATGAAAATTAGATAAATGACTATGTAAAATATGTAGAGAATTACTATGTAAAATATGTAGAGATGGTTTTGGTACCTATTAAATATTGGCTATTACTCTGTGACTTTAATTATTTAATCTCTTTAGGACCTAGTTTCCTTATTTTTAAGTAAGTGTTTGGATATTTCTAAATCCTGTTGAGCTGTATAATTTTGGGATTTTTATGATTTTTTACATATCAGTGCAATGCCTTTTTCTAACCTATTTGATAAAAGTATGTATTTTCTTTCAAAATATATCTTTGCTATTAATGAATTGCATTGAACTGTTTACCCCCAAATCCTGGTTATTCCTTTCCTCCTGAATGAAAGAGAAGGATGCTGCCACCTGGGTTCGCTCTGGCCCTCCAAGAACTTGAGAGCAAATTCCCTCACATATCCAGCATAAGCCTTTTAGAACTGCAGCTTCTCTAAGAACTTGAGTGAGGCACACTTGATGTCTAAACTGTTTCCTGTGCTTCTTCAGGTGCTCATGGGAACAACCTCATTGCTGTTCTAGCCAAGTACATCTACCACAAACATGACCCTGCTTTGCCACGTCTTGCTATTCAGCTGCTGAAACGTCTGGCCACGGTAGGATCCCACTCAACCAACTAGAGCCTCAGGAAACTGACTCTTCCTGCTTGAGACCACCCTTGCCCCATCTCCCAAAAGAAGCAGCTGACTAACTTGGAATTCTCTGACTTTTAAAGTATAATAATATAGCCATACACACACACACACAAAATGTGTGTTTATATGAGGATGGTTTTTTCCCTGATTACAAAAAATATACATGCTCATTATAAAATATTTCTTTAAATGTTACAGAAATGTTAGAAAGTTAAGATGCCCTGTGGTCCCCTTGTTTCAAGAATCCCTTTGGGCAGGTTGATATGCATTGCTCCAGATTTCTTTTTATCTGTGTTTATTTGTTAAATAAAAGTGTTTGGTGCTTTAGTCAGATGAATCTGTTTTTTAAAAAAAAGAACATATATTTTTGTTCTTTATAAAAGTAGAATTCCACTACATGTACTGTTTTATGACTGGCTTTTTTCATGTAGTACCATATTGTGCAGTCGTTTCACGTGAGCACATTTGGACCCACTTCATTCTTTTTAGTGCTATATATCATACCCTGGAATGGATACACCTAATTTATTTGGGCTATTTTGTATCTCACTGTTATATAAACAGTGCTGCAGTAAACATTATTATCCCTAGAAGCTTGTAAATGTTTATAGTTCCTAAAAATTAGTAGGCATAAATGAACATTTTAATTTTTAATAGATATTTCCAAATTGCCCTCCAGAAAAAATTCTAACAGTTTATATTCCTCTAACACCAAGTCTTGTATACTTGCCACAATGCCTTCATCAGTTTTTTAACCTTTGTCAATCTAATAGGTAAAAAAAAAATGCTATGTAATTTTTCACTTTATATTTATTTAACTGTGAGAGAGGTTGAGTGTTTTTTGGTGTTGATTTCTCCTGTGAATTTTTGGGCATCTCATGCTGTTGGTTGGCATGATGTCCCCTTTGTCCCTTTATGTCTGGATGCTTCCCTTTCTGCCAATTTTGGGGGAGTTCTCCAGAGCCTTTCTGCAGAAGCCCACCGATGTTTTTCTGGAAGCAGAGCTCTAAGCTTGTGTGTCCTGGTCTCCATCAGGTGGCCCCAATGTCAGTGTATGCTTGCCTGGGCAATGATGCAGCAGCCATACGTGATGCCTTCCTGACCCGACTGCAGAGCAAGATTGAGGACATGCGCATCAAAGTCATGATTCTGGAATTCCTCACAGTTGCAGTAGAGACCCAGCCAGGCCTTATTGAACTGTTTCTGAATCTGGAGGTGAAGGATGGGAGTGATGGCTCCAAGGTGAGCCTGTACTTGGGATGAGCTGAGAGGTGGCTTCTAAGATGTGTTGCTGGGCTTTGCAGGCGTGGCTGCTAGCAGTGGCTGTGAGACTGAACTCTCACCTACACCCTCTTAACAGGAATTCAGCCTCGGGGTGTGGAGCTGCCTCCATGCAGTGCTGGAGCTGATTGATTTCCAACAACAAGATCGATACTGGTGCCCACCTCTGCTGCATCGTGCAGCCATTGCCTTTCTGCATGCCTTGTGGCAAGACCGTCGGGACAGTGCCATGTTGGTACTCCGAACCAAGTGAGTCTGACTCTGCGAGTAGTCTCCTTGTCCTTGTCTGTATAATGGGAGTCAAAGTAGTTGTTGTCTCAAGGGTTTGTTGTGACAGTTCCCTGGGAATGAGCATAAAACATGCTTAGTGTGTGTTTCAATATATGGAAGTTTTATACTTACTCTCTTTTTAATGCTGTCAGTAGCAATTAAGGATTTTTAAGCATTAAGCATCTTTAAGGTTCAACTACTTTTGTGTTCTTGCCTTCTGCTAACTCCATCAAAACCCAGTGGTCTTGAGAAACAGTAGATTCAGATGAGAATGGCTTGCTTAAGCCATTGGACCAAATGGAACAAATATCGTATTCTCTTGGATCCCATTGACACAAAGGAAGGAGCATTAAAAACTCAGAATTTGGAACTCTGCTATCTTATTTCCCCTCTTCTTTGTGAGGCTTTTGGAAATGTACAATGGATGGAATCATTAAGAGTTTTTATTGATCAACTCTATAATGCATAATTGTGTTTCTTAAAATGTGGCTGGGTGCAGTGGCTCACGCCTGTAATCCTAGCACTCTGGAAGGCCGAGGTAGGAGGATCACTCAAGGTTAGGAGTTTGAAACCAGCCTGAGCAAGAGCGAGACACCGTATCTACTGAAAATAAAAAGAAATTAATTGGGCAACTAAAAATATATATGGAAAAAATTAGCCAGGCATGATGGCGCATGCCTATAGTCCCAGCTACTCGGGAGGCTGAGGCAGCAGGATTGCTTGAGTCCAGGAGTTTGAGGTTGCTGTGAGCTAGGTTGATGCCACGGCACTCTAGCCTGGGCAGCAGAGTAAGACTCTGTCTCAAAAAAAAAAAAAAAAAATAAATGTAATTTTTATCTACTCTATATTTATGTAGGAGCAATTGACTTATGAGACAGATGTGAGTATTGGGACTGGTAAAATAGGGAGAAGTGACCACCAAAGGGAGCTGGAGGGAGGAGAAAAGGACTATGGGGGAGAAAAGTGTGATTTCCAACATATGTTTCTTTTCTAGACCCAAGTTTTGGGAGAATTTAACTAGTCCGCTGTTTGGAACCCTTTCTCCTCCCTCAGAAACATCTGAGGTAAGCTGTGGCGGAGGGTAGGACAGCAGCTGCAATCCCTGGGAGAAAAGGCTGGCCTGTGAGATGGGGGTGTAGAAAGTAATACGTCCCCTAATTAAACAACAGAATATTCTCTTCACTGGAACTTCTGTCTTAGAGAAGTGCCTGCTTCCTCTGCCTTTGGTATCTTGCTTTGGGAAGTACAGTGGCTTGCCCTGCCTCTTCTTGTTAATGGTTCTGTGGTCTTGTCCACTCACTTGCCGACATTGTGGACCTGACACTTCTGCTTTTGTAAGTCAGATGGCCATTTACAATTTAGAGGGAGTATATTTGCTTATTCTCCAAGTATTGGGTCCTGCTCTGTTCACTTTTGGGGACACTGGGGAGATGTTCCTCACGTGATCAGTCTGTTCTTTTCCCTCTTCACAGCCCAGTATCCTGGAAACCTGTGCCCTAATCATGAAGATAATTTGCTTGGAGATATACTATGTAGTTAAGTGAGTCCTTTCCCCTTTTGAGATTTTAACTGAAGGTTGGGAGGAGAGGAAGATTGTGGTGGCCTACCACTGGGCGCATGGCGGTATGAGCCAAGGCAGAGGACAGAGCTTGTTTGAAACCATTTATGGAGGGCCAGTGAACTGTGTCCCTGGCCAATCCATTGATGGCATTTATGATTATCAGAAAGTTATTGTGAAGCAAACTCCATGTGACCGGGATTTTATGGAGGAGGAATCCTGGAAAGGCCTCAGCCTAACCCATTATGTTGAGCAAGAAGTATGAGTCCCACACTTTGGAGGTGATCCTGGAGCCGTCTGCCTTTAAGCCCATGTGAGGTTGTTTTCTCTGCCTCAACAAGGGTCTGTGCCCATCACATTCCCATCTGCTTTTAAAACCTAACTGTGGGTTTTGTTTATTTCTTGACACCACAGGGGTTCGTTAGACCAGTCATTAAAAGATACACTCAAGAAATTTTCCAGCGAGAAACGCTTTGCCTACTGGTCAGGGTATGTCAAGTCCTTGGCAGTTCACACAGCTGAAACAGAGGGCAGCAGCTGTACCTCCTTGTTAGAGTATCAGATGCTGGTCTCTGCCTGGAGGATGCTTCTCATCATTGCCACCAGTCACGTAAGAACTTCCTGGGGCAAGTGTTCACTTTGATGTCTTAACAGTGATCCTTTGAGATGCCTAGCAGATACAGGTCCTTGGGATGAAAAACGAACCAGTATGGATTTATCCTTGAAAGCTAAAATTAACAGATTGTATGCCAAGAGATTGGGGCAAATGTGGAGTATTTGAGGGTGTTGGGCCCAACAGACTCTTAAGAAGAGTGTAGAGAAGTGATTTGAAATCCTTTCAGACGTTCTTAAAGCCTTGTGTAGTTCTCTTTGGGCCTTGACTGGGTCTCAGCTGTTCCCTCCCTGCATCTACGTCTTGTGCAAATATGTAATTGCCTTCTTGTGCTATGTGTCCTGTAGATACTAGGTAAATATTTGTAGACTAGTCAGCAGGTAGCTCTGACAGCTGTAAGCAGCACCCTGTCTAAAGAGCAGTTTATTTTCATTGGTTCTAAAAACTGCATTTCCTGGTCTTAGAAAAAACAGAGGCCATTGTATTTGCATTGCATGCTACTCAAAGGTGGTTTCATAAGAGAGTTTACATTGTTTGTGGCATTTTTTGTGGTTTGATGCTATCATGCTGTATTGTAAGACTTGGTGGTGAACTATTTCCTTAGGGTATACAGACAGATTTCTTGACTTCATTAACAACTTCAGCTTGATGGATGTCTTCTTGTTCCAAGTGTCTCTTACATCTTCTGTGAAATTTGTTCCCTAGTGCCAGACTGCCCACATGCTTGGAGCTTTGTACCTAGAAAGAGTGGATGTGCAAAACACCCTTGCCATGTCACAGTGGCTATGGACCCTAAAACCCCAGACACACTGAAAGGCTCAGCCATCTTTGGGAGCAGTTGATTCCCCAGGGTATAATCTCTCTGCCTTTAGGCCCTAGTCAGGAAGCAGTTTTTGAGTTGTAGTTCTGAAAATCCCACCATCCTCTTTCCCCCTAGGAGACCTATCTGGCTAAGTCTAGGATGTTGATCATTCATTCATTCAATTAATGGCTTTTAGTGGAATGCTTATCATGTGCCAGGCATCAGGGTACAGCAATGAGTAAGGCAGATAAGATCTTCAATCTCATAAAGGGTGGTCCATGAGGGAGGTAAATTATAAACAAATTTGCCAGTAAAAAATATGGTTTCAGATAGTGATAACTGTCTGTGAAGGAAGTAAGGTACATGTGAGACAGAAGTAGTCAGGGAGGCCCACTCTGAGGAGGTAATGTCCCAACTGAGACCTGAGTGTGCGAAGAAGCCTTCCATGTGGAATGCCTGTGGAGGAGAGGTCTGGGCAGAGGGTCTCGCAGGTACCAAGGTACAGAAATGGATAGGAGCTTGGTGTGTCCAAGGAGGAGGCAGGAGGCAAGTAGGGCTGGACCGGAGTGAGCACAGTGGGATAATACCAGAATGACTTGGACTAGATCCTGTGGGGCCTTCAGGTCATGTTGAAGAGTTTGGTTTGCATTTCCCAGGCACTGGGAAGCCTTTGAAGGGTTCTAAGCAGAGGACGGATGGAGTCATGAAGAGGCAGTGAACCTGGACTTGACTCTGACCATAGCTAAGAGTCAACAGAAACAGCAGGGCCGCAGTGACTTGTCAGTAGCTAATTGCCTAACAGAGGACCCCACATTTCTTGGCTCTAAAGTCTGGGAAATTTTCCCAGCTGAAATCTTTTTCTGTTCCTTTGCAGGCAGATACAATGCACTTGACCGACTCTGCAGTGCATCGACAGCTCTTTCTTGATGTACTTGACGGGACCAAAGCGTTAGTAAGTGTGTCTGGAAGGTTTCCCATTCCTCCCAGGGAGAGAGTCACCAAAGTCAAATAGCAGAACTCGTGTGTTTGCGGCCAGCGCACGGTGGTCAGGTCAGAGGGCTCATGTGGGCCTGAGGGGTGCCAGAGGCTGTGGTGTGTCAGCAGGGTCTGCTGCTGCTGTGCCAGCACTGGCTTCTCCCCCTCTGCTCCACCCCTGTGAACTTGCTGCAGGGAAGAAAGGCATGTGTCCAGGACGTGCCCTGTGGATAAAGTGTGGATCCTCTCGCTGTCTGCTCACAGGAAGTCAGGCTTCTCACTGGTGTGCTGTCTCCCCTCAGCTCCTAGTTCCGGCCTCCGTCAACTGTCTCCGCCTCGGTTCCATGATGTGCACTCTGCTGCTCATCCTTCTCCGGCAGTGGAAGAGGTGAGCGCTGTGCCAGGAGAGGCGGGCTGAGGCCAGAGCCTCCTGGCAGTGCCTCCTCACTCCGCTTACTGGCCTTTCACCTTCCCGAAGGGGAGAAAGTGCGTCTGAATTGGCTTGGCTTTCCCTCATAGGGAGTGGATGTGACATGGCAAAAGGGAGGGGAGGTATACTGCCTGGGGGCCCTGCTGACGTGGAGTATGGTTAGAGTATGACCTTCTGTGAGGTGTTATCCCCTCTCCACTCCTATATTCTTTATAGAGAGTTAGGGTCTGTGGATGAAATCCTCGGACCCTTGACAGAGATCCTGGAGGGAGTGCTGCAGGCAGACCAGCAACTCATGGAGAAGACCAAGGCCAAGGTGTTCTCAGCGTTCATCACAGTGTTGCAGATGAAGGAGATGAAAGGTGAGGGGCAGGGGCAGTGGGAACAGCAGCAGCAGTCTGCCCACCCCTGCTGGCAGCCATCCTAGGTGGGCCTTCCTCCAGCTCAGGGCACACATTTCTCTTGTGACTTTTGAACTTTCATTCTTGGAATTTTACCTCAAGAGTACTCTTTTTCTTCCTGACCTGTCTTTCCTCCCTTCCCACCAGACACTCTCCCTCTTAGCACTCAACCACATTCCCAGCCCCTTGTCTAGGAAGGAATCAGTGAGAGTTGGCCTGGTGAGCATGACTGTGTCCCCTGCCTATCTGTTCTGCAGTAAGTGACATACCCCAGTATTCCCAGCTGGTGCTGAACGTCTGTGAGACCCTCCAAGAAGAGGTGATTGCACTGTTTGACCAAACTCGCCACAGTCTGGCATCAGGCAGTGCCACGGAGGACAAGGATAGCATGGAGACCGATGACTGCTCTCGGCCCCGGCACAAGGACCAGCGTGATGGGGTGAGGGAGTGCACTAGCAAGCCGTCTGTCCTTCCTACTGCCTACCAGCTCTGTCTCTGACGCTAGGGTGACTAGTGAGCAAGACAGATAGTTGCTGCACTTCTAGAGTTCACAGCCTGGGAGGAAGAGTTAATAGATGAGACACTGTGCAGAGAAGCAGAGGAGTCCCATTGTGACAAGCGATGCAGGGGAGAAGTGCAGGGAGAACTTAAGAGCCTGGGTTCTGGCTGGGCACGGTAGCTCATGCCCGTAATCCTAGCACTCTGGGAGGCCGAGGCGGGTGGATTGCTCGAGGTCAGGAGTTCGAAACCAGCCTGAGCAAGAGTGAGACCCCGTCTCTATTATAAATAGAAAGAAATTAATTGGCCAACTAATATATATAGAAAAAACTAGCCGGGCATGGTGGCGCATGCCTGTAGTCCCAGCTACTCGGGAGGCTGAGGCAGCAGGATTGCTTGAGCCCAGGAGTTTGACGTTGCTGTGAGCTAGGCTGACGCCACGGCACTCACTCTAGCCTGGGCAACAAAGTGAGACTCTGTCTCAAAAAAA
>VSMD01115937.1:0-64843 GCA_008750895.1 Mirza zaza | reverse complement strand
TTCATGGCACCATTCTTGTTGGGTTTTCTCATCCTTTTATCTCAGCATTTTTCTTTCAAGGCTTTCTTTTATTTATTTTTATTTATTTATTTATTTATTTATTTTGAGACAGAGTCTCACTGTGTTGCCCAGGCTACAGTGAGTGTCGTGGAGTCAGCCTAGCTCACAGCAACCTCAAACTCCTGGGCTCAAGCAATCCAGCTGCCTCAGCCTCCCAAGTAGCTGGGACTACAGGCATGCACCACCATGGCCAGCTAATTTTTTCTATATATATTAGTTGACCAATTAATTTCTTTCTATTTATAATAGAGACGGGGTCTCGCTCTTGCTCAGGCTGGTTTTGAACTCCTGACCTCGAGCAATCCGCCAGCCTCGGCCTCCCAGAGTGCTAGGATGACAGGAGTGATCCACCATTCCTGGCCTCAAAGCTTTCTTTTAAAAGTTAGTGTTTGAGATTCTCTTTCCTCTCTTAATCTGGGACATTCACATTCTCCCCCACTATTCGAATTATCATGTTGATGACCCCAGAACTAATATTTATAATTGATCTCTACCTTGTATTTCAAAACTTCCCAGTGAATATCTCCAGCTGCATGTCTAAAGGCATCTTAGACTCACCACTTCCAAACTTGAACTCATTTTATTTCCTTGCTCCAAACCTGTAGGTTTTCCTGTTTGTTATCATCTATAGTAAAACCATTCAGACCAGAAACCTGACGTTTTAACTGACTTCTATTGTTCTTTTCTTATTATTCTCTCTCAATCATACATTTGCCTTTCTTATAAAGCATTTTATTCTCTTAATTTCTAGTGCCTAAACCTAGCAATGCCTAAAAATTTTTGCTAAATTGAGTTGAATGACTTAAACTCTTAATAACCAGGGCATTGTATAATATTTCTCCATGCTACTCTAACTTTTCTAAGGTCGACAAAGCCTTGCCCTGTTTCAAAGAATTTTTTTCTCACTTTGTGGAAATGTATTTTTCCAAGCTGCCTTTTAAATATTATTTTAGCTTTTAATCCTTATAATAAATGAAGCTTCCAGTTATAGCATAATACCAAGCTAAATTCACAAATGGAAAATTGCTTACCAAAATGGATGACCTACTTTGGCCAATTTCCCTAACACCCATAAAAAATCTTTTTTATTACAGCATAACCAGACGATTTGGTGATCTTTTGAAAAAAGAAGGAAAAATTGATATGAAAGAAAAAGTATTTATTTTGTATCATTATAGTAATAATAAATTATATCATTCTAGCCTACTTTTATATTCTCAATAAAATAATTTTTGTTTTAAAATATGGATGAAGTTTCCAGTTAAATATTTCTAAATTAATATGATAAGAAAAATTACACAGTTGTGCCATCACTTACTTGTTCTTATGTTAAATATTTCCCTTTTTCTTTTCTAAATAATTATTGAGATTAGGGATAATTTAGTTTTCATTAGTTTTTGTGTACTTAAAAAGCTTCCACCTGGTATCTACCAGTATTTTCCTATCCAGGGAACTAAACCCCCAAAATTGAATCCCATCCCTAATACTATAGAAAACTCCATTGCATATGAGATAATATTGTACCAACTCCTTCTTACTCTACTGAGTATAAGCATTGTACATTTTAGGGAGAGAATGTCCTTATCCCTACTCTCTTTCTTCCCCATGAGAAATTATTTTAGTCTGTTTTTTGCTGTTATAACATTATATCACAGACTTGGTTATTTATTTATTTATTTATTTGAGATAGCATCTTGTAATACTACGTTGCCCAGGCTGGCTCCGAACTCTTGGCCACAACTAATCCTCCTTCCTCAGCCTCTTTAGTAGCTGTGATTACAGGCATGTGTCACAATGCCCAGCTTAGGTAATTTGTAATAAACAGAAATTTATTTGGTCTACTGTTCCAGAGGCTGAGAAGTCCAAAAGCTTAGCACTGGCATCTGGGAGGGCCTTCAAGCTGCATCATTCCACAGTGGAAGGTTGAAGGACAAGAGAGTGCATGCAAGAAAGCAAAGGAGGGACAAGCTCACTTTTATAACAAATTCATTCTTGTGACAGTGAACTCATTTCCCCAATAATGACATCAGTTCATTCAGAGGGCAGAGCTGAAAAATCAGTATTTTATCCAACACCAGGCTTTCTTATGAAACTTTATTTTTAGAAATTCTTCTTCATAGAATCTTTGTTACTACATGACCCATGTAATTTATGCTATGTGATAATTATATACTAAAATAGCATTGACTACTTTATATAATGAAACTAAACACCCATAGATAGGATACAAAGCTTTATCATTAAGCCTCTTATATCATCACTTTAATATCTTGGGATGTAGCTCTGTCCCACTTGATTACTTGTAGACATTTAGCAAAATGATTAAGAGAGAGGACTCTGAAGTTAGACTGCCTGCAGAGCAATCCAAGTCCAAACATTTCTATCTGTGTGACATTCATTGAGCTACTTAACCTCCTTAATTCTCAGATGTTTAATTTATAAATTGGAAAAATGGTATTACCTATCCCATGGGGTTATTGTAAAAAAGACTATTAGACAATTCAAGCTGAAGTCAGATACACAATAAGTGGGCAGTAAATGTTTGTCATTATCTTAAATATCAGGTTGGGGTATAAATGCTCATAAATTATTCATTGTTTCTGGGTTAAAAGCGATTCTACAGAAACTAATGCATCTAAAGTGCTGGAAACAAAAACAACAACAAAATTAGATCACTTGCAAATTAATGTCCACACATTATTTTGACAACAAGCCACAATCCAAATTATCATTTAGTGTTGCCACTCTAAGCCAAGTAACTGCATCATCTGGATTCCAGGCAGGCAGACAAGTATGCAGTTCCATCAGGGAAGTCAGCTGCTAATCATACAACTATAGCAGAACTTTAAATATTAAACCAATTTCAAAATTAATGCTTTAGTTTATGGACAAATTATAGATGTTTATAATAGAAGAAAATTGAAATAATATGTTGGTATATTAAAGGGACTAAAGAATTAGGATTCTATAAAAATTTAGTATATATTGGTAGCAGTGATAACAGTGTCCATAAAATGCTTGATCCTGAAGAGTCGGTGTGGAGCTATATCAGACAGAAGAGATCAGATTAGTATTAATGTGAGTGTCATGCCAGAAACCAGTCTGAACCTGCCATAATTGAGCTATCCATGTACACAAAAATGTGACAATGTGTGTTTGGAACAATTAAAAAATTGGATTTAAATATGTACTCTGTATTATGTTTCAATTATTATTTTTATTATGTTTGAATTAAATTGTATATTTGGTAGATTATACATACCTCATTTGTACCTTACTTTAAATAAATAAAAATTGGTTAAGATTTCTAGAGTGGAGGCCTAGCTTGTATAATTATTGGAAATGTAACAAATCTGTGCATTTTTGAAATAGAGGGGCTGATAGAGTATACTGGTAGGAATTCTCTCTCTTCATTTGAATTAAATGGAAAAATAGACAGGAAGGACGTTTTAATACATCACTATATCACATCTAACTATGCAGTCATTTTCTTCATTTTGAACAAGCAAAATAAATTGATTATTTGAAATGTGATTGTCTTCTTTGCAAATAATAATTCTAGTGCTTAAAAATAAAAAGGAACCCCCAAAACATTAACATAGATTATGCAAAGTAGAACACTGGGGTCAATTTGACTATTTATGCATAGGGATCTTGAGTGATACAGACTATATTAACCAAACCAATATGATAAATGCTGGGTTTTTATCTTCATTATTTTTGCACCGATAAATCATAACTAATAGATAAAAGCATAATTCCATGTTGATCTAAGTTTGGAGCTCATTCATATTCACCATTGATTGTGAATATGTTCGTGAATTAGTAAAAAGTACCTGGAATCAAGCTGTTTTTGAATCCTATCTCTATTAACTTCTAGCTTCATACTTGAGCAAGTTTTTTTTTAATGATATTTATAACAAAAAAAAATACTTGCTGAGAACTTACTGTTTTGCAAGCTCTGTTATGAGTACCTATTTTAGTATACATTCAGTCATTTTATATTCACAATAATTCTAACAGGGAGATATTGTAGATAGATGGGGAAACTAAAGTACATGTGAATATGAAGTGTTGTGTCCCAAAACTCCCATAAGCAGTGGGCAAATCTTGAAACTACCCTATCTGCCTCATTAAAGGAGTAGAAAATAGAACATAGACAAATTACAAGTGTAGATGGCAAGAAGTAGGAGCTGAAATTAGATAACTAAGTATCCAGTGGAATGTGAATAATTTTGTTTAATGTCTGGGAGGCCCATGGAAAAATATTGAGCTCTTAGAATTAATCAGATAAAAGCAATACGATGAAGAAAGAAAACACCATTACAAAATAGATTTTACTCATTTATTTTTATTACTTAGTTTTAATTATTTATGATAATAGTCCATAATATACCAGCTAATGTCCTATAGCATAGCGTATAAAATTAACAAAGTCTTCAGAATAAGACTTCCAAGTAACACAAGGCTATTAAGAGAGGCAAGTCTTTTAAGAGAGGCAAGATAGTTTACTATCTTTTGAGAGAGAGGAGTTTTGGCTTGGAATTAGTGAAATTAAAATAATTTAGTTGCAACATATTCTATTTAAAATATTACACACATTTATTAAGTAGTTACCTATGCCATCTTATAATAATTTATTAGTTATCTAAAGAATTTATCAGATATAATACAAATATAATTATATAGAAGTTAAATTAGAATAGACAAAAAAACAGGCATCAGAAAACAATATATCACAAAGAAACTATAGAATCAAATAGTTCTGAAAAAAATTAACATTATAAGATTTATTGTCTTTACATTATTCCTTTTATTTTCACTTGGTATGAGAAAATAAAAACTAAAATTTTGCATAAATTTACCTGAAACATAAATTTACTCAGGTTATATTCCTGGGCAATTCAGTATGTACAATTAGAAATACAAAACATTTGTGTTGTTGTTGTTGTTTTTCTTTCCTGTTGGACCTCTTTAAAATACCATATGAATGGTATCAACTATTCTCTACTTAATAGAAATGTCTTTATTATGATAGTTATGAGAGTGAATGTGTTAATAGAAAATCATCCATAGAATGGCTGATTTAAATAGATAATTTTTGGAAAATGCAGGTTAAGCAGATAGGTTAGAAATGAAAGAGAACACATGAATAGAAGAATGATGGTTAAGATAGAACCATGACAGTGGTGTATCAAACTATTTGATGTGTTAAGGGAAATAACAAAATACATGGATAATATCAACTAAGAAAAAACAGAAGGTGGTCTGAATGCCAAAATGGTAGCATACTTGGTAGAAAACATTGTGGTAGCAATGTGAGTTAAATGAAATAAAATGTTGCTATTATCTCCTGGCCCATTCTTATGGGGTTCTAGGAAAATAATTAGCTTTTCCAAAGCTTCAGGAAAAGCAATGTCTTGAGGAGAGTTACATTTAGTACAAGCAGGTAGAGGAATGGGACTGGGAAAAGGAACGGGATGTATTAAGAGAGTTAATTCACAATTTCACAATGGATTGAAAATTCCAGATGGTGCAATGAAGCAGAATTATTTAGAGAAATAGTGCAAGGAAACTGCAGGAAAGAGTAACCACAGAGTTTATCAGAGAATGCAGCATAGAGGCCTTCCATTTTAAGTTGTGGCTTAGGATAGCAGGAAGGATGTGGCCTAAGTTTGCAAATGTGCGCCATAACTGAAAGAAAATTGAGATCATGCTCCAGAGGCCCCATGGATATCATGGCCATTTGGCCTCCTCTACATTTGGCAGCCTTTCCTCAGATACGAGAAAAGCCTCACAGTGAATGGAAACATGAGTTATCAGCTTGTGAAAGGATGCTAGGAGCATTAATAAGGTAAAAAGTATGAAAATATTTTTTTTGATTAGAACAAAAATTAGTTATCCCAAGAAGAAGCATGGGTGGAAAAAGCAAGAGTTTTGCCGTCAGACAGTAAGGGGTTGGGTACTTACTAGTTATGCTATCTTGGGAAGGTTATTTAAAACTTCTGAAGTTGAGTTACATTTTTTCTAAAATGTAGACAAAAACTTATGGTGTTTCTGAGACAATTAAATGAGCTACCAATGACAAAACACAACATGTTCTCAACAAGTATCAATCCCCACTCTTTGTGCTGTGCTGCTCTTTTGTAGCTTCCCACATGTACTTTCTTCCTCAGCAAAACACCTCCTCACCTCCTCAGCATGGACTTCTACTCTGTATCCTCAAAAACAAAACCAGGCGTCACCCCCTCGTGAACAGATTCCACATTGCTTCTCTGTACTACATCATCAAAGTTTTTCCCTAATGCTATTGTAGGATTTATCACACTCTATTGTAATTATTTACTTAGAAATCTGTTTCACATAAAATAGTGAATCTTTTAGGATAGTAACCATATGCTGTATGTATCTGAAATTTTCTGTTTGTCACAAAGTATCTTAGAAAATGTATATACCTAAAATGTTTGGTAAATTGAGTAAACCAGGTGCTTGCTAAGTCTCTAGAGCTATGGCTGACTTCTAGAGAACAAACTAAAATCAGCTATGTAACTCAATACAAATTGAAAAATCTGATCAAATAAGTTTCTGTCATGAGAAAAGCCTAACCAAATCATGTTAAAACTATTTACTATTGCTATTGGTTCTCACAGATGTTTAAATCACAGTATGGCCAAATTAATTGATTGCTAACTTTGAGGGAAAGAAAACAACAAAAAACCCATCAGTTTTGTGATTGTGTGAACATTCGCTATTACTCAGCCACATGTCGTGGCACACATTTTAAACTGCCTTCAAAGCAAGAAAAGTGCAAATGTGTTTGTACAAATGATGTATATATTATTGTAAGGAGTTTGGGAAGAGAACATAATTTTCCTTGTAGTGAATAATGTGGATGAAGAAAGCAATTAATCTGAAAAACACAAGCAAGCATCACAATTGAGTAAAATAACCTGTATGCAATAATTGGCCCGAAAACACGATTTATATTTATAAAATGTTCCGGTTTCATCAAAAGAATCACTTCACGAAGAGTTATGTTTTATTCATTCAATGGTGTGCCAAAACCCTGATAATTTGGGATTTTTAATTGCACTGGTCCACTTACAAACAGCATGTGCAATTGAGCAGCTGACAGGAGGTCTTTATTTATTAGGTTATTTTAGCAAAATGTTTGTAGATGTTGTATGAGGATGAGTTTTATTTAAGTACAAGATTTGGATGGATTTTTATGTGCCCCCTGAGGCTCTGTCTTTGCCCAAGCCAGAATGGAAAGGGAACAGTTTCAAATATCTATATTTTAAGCCTACACTCTTCGACACAGTGGTAAATTAAGGAAAATTGATGAATGGATAACTCCAACATTAGTTTGAAAAACAAAGCTTTCTCAGCATGGGAGAAGAAATATAGTGATCTTTTGCTTCATGAAAGCAGTTTCATTATGTGAATGTGGCCTTGCTATTCTAGTATTGGGATAAAAGGTTTTCCTTTAAATTTCCAATCAAGAAATTTTGGGAAAGACGGTGATTTTAGATTTCTCCACATTGTCCACATTCAACTTAATTATACTTAATAAAATGATTCAACATGTGATTTGTAGGTCAGGGAACACTATTAAGCATCAACATGACAGTCATTCATACTTCCCCCAGAGAGGTATTGGTTTTCATTATTATTGCTAACATTGTTTTAAAAGCTCTTTTAAGGTAAGCCTTTTCTAGATAGCATAGCTTCCACTGTAGTTCTCTTGGCTGAAAAGGTATAGTCAGTTCCAGAAAAATTCCCCAAAATATTGTATGATGTTAGAGTTAGTTCCAGAAAAATTCCCCAAAATATTGTACAATATTAGGTTTTACTTTGAGTTATGGAAAATATGATTTTATAAAACTCAAACAAAGATTTAACATCTATAGGAATGTGATAATCTCTGGAGTTTCATTTTTATTAAGAAAACAAAAACTGCAATTTCAGCAAGTATTTCATGTGTCTCATCATACCAGAATCTCTATTTTAGTTAGGCTGGGATCATGTTTCTATTTCTTGATAAATGAACTGGAAATACAATAGGTGTGTACATTATTTAGAAGAAACAGTTTTTAAAAACTTGATTTTTTTTTTTCTGTTCTTCTCATTTATTTCTTCAACAAGGTAGAGCCCACATGTTGAGATTAGGCAAATGAAGGGCGTCTAGACTACCTGAATCACTAAGTGGAGAGGATCCCAAATAAGTTACATCTAATTCTTTTCTTGAGGGATAAGCAGTTCTTCATGTTTTAAGTTATTGAGTTGTCACGTTTGTGGTGGTGTTGTTCTTGTTGTTGTTGCCGCAGCTCAGTTAACTTACCCTCACCAATACACATAGGGGTATCCAAGGTTGACTGAAATAATGAGAGATAAAATCTTAAAGCTACTCATTCATGGAGCTATTTTATGGAAGTGTACTTTCTGAATTGAAATGCTATACATTTTTTCTCTGTTCTTTAAGCAGCAGTAGAGTTGTGGGAGAGATGTAGCTATATTTGTAATCTTGGAGAGATTAATGATGCAAGAGAGCAGAGATAATTGATAAAAAGTAGTCCCAGAGGATTTGGTATTGGATGAAAAGGGAGGGGCATTAGAGAACTCGGATTTTAAATAATGGAACACACTTTATAATGCACACATTAAAAGAAGGAATGATTCAAAATACACACACCCCCCCCACTATTATAAGGTTTCACATTCCATGTCCGGCACTGACAACATTGAACCTCAAAGGGCTGCAGGGACCTAGCCATCAATTATCCTATTACCACCACATACACCCATCCTATGGGGGAAGACTCTCCACCAGGCTAGTTTCCCTGTCGTCCAAAGCATATTACCTCACTCAGTCTTCAACTTAATTGATCTCACTTGCCTGCCATCACCATGAAATTATCCAAACAAGCCAATTGCATCCCCCTACAAGAAAGGTGAGCTCCCTAACCCCTTGTTACTACAAAGCCTGTCTTCCACAGTCCCTGCCTGTTTACTCTAATGCTGAGTACAAACCCCCTGTGACCCCAAGAGACATGCAGAATCCTCCTCCCCTAGCCAGTGTGTATGTGTGACTAATAAACTCCTGTCAATCTCATCTGTGCAGCGGGGGTTTGTATGTTTGGCCATTTCATATGATTTAGGGTGAAGGGATTTCTCCACCAGCATTGTGGATAGGATGTAATCAGACCCCCAGACACGCATACACACACACATACACACACATGTCGAATCAAACTTATATAGAATTTAACCAATAACTTTAGCAAATGAAGGTACAGAGTTTATGGATTGAGAAGGGGAGAAAAAGAGAAATACATGCTAACAGAAAACATAACCAAAAGTTAAATAAAGATACACAAACTGAAAAAAAGTCGCATACTTTCTATAGGATGGATGAGGAAGTCACTGTTTTCAGTAAGTATAAAGTTATTTTGAAAAAAATAAAAATAAATTAAGTTTCATAGTACTCTCCAGTGGTGTTCAGTAGTACTCAAAGAGATAAAATGAATTGTAAGATCTATTTATAGCTGGGGAGAGTTGAAAGAGTTATAATGGAAGGACATTTTTAAAAAACTGTTAGACTTGAATTAAACACAGGGTAACAGACATTCTCGGATGTGTCATCTATTAGGGTTATAAGATAACAAAAATAAAAGTTTATATGTTTGATATAGGTTGAGAATCCACTGAAGTAAATGTTACCACTTACTAGGCAGTCCACATCCTGCACTAACATTTATCAGGTGTCAGGTGGGAGGGAGGGGGGAGAAGGGGATGGGTATATACAACCACAACGAGTAAGATGTGCAACGTTTGGGGGATGGACACGCTAGAAGCTCTTACTTGAGGGGGGAGGGGGACATGGGCAATGTATGTAACCTTAACACTTGTACCCCCATAATACGCTAAAATAATTAAAAAAGTAAAACAAAAAATGAATAAGTAAAAAGATAAATATCCTCTAAAATTTTGCATATTTCTTTATGTAATATTAAAAATGTGTTTTTCCATGAGATGTAAGTTTTCTCAAATTAATTGATTTCATGGACTTCTGAGTAAATATAATACATTGTAATTCAAAATAGTGATAGAATTTAGTACACTTAAATAAGCACAACTAAACAATACAGAAGTAGAAAAGATCCAAAGTTATAACAATGTTTATGATCAAGAAATTATGTAGTGAACAAAAAAGACTTTACTATATTTATTTCTATATGTTAGGGCAATATTATAATAAATCAAATAACTATATTGATAGCTTACGTATCTCTATAGGAGATTAAATCAGTCACCATTTATATGATCCATATGATTGAGCTCATTAACACAACTTCGTAAATGGGAAATGGGTGGACTTAATCTTAAAATAATTTCTATAGTTGCTATATTTATGTAGATATACTGAAGTCATTATAACATTATAAGTTAAACACTTGTCTCTACCTTTTGAAGTATTAAAACAGTAAGGATAAATATGTGATTTTTGTAAGCAATATTAAGAAGCAAATTTAAGTCATGTCTCTTTGTTATGACTGGCAAATTAATTTATTTTTAAAGCTTTCCATTTATATGTATTTATATGGTGAAAAAATATTGGCAAAATCTAAAATGTAAAAAGCAGACTAAGTAGGAGACATATTTATGTCAGATGATGGACTGGTATGTTACTACCAATGCCTCTGTGATATCTCTATATTAGAACATCTAAAAAAATAATAATGAACCTATCATGTCAGAACAGCAAGTAGTACTTTAAGTCAGACACCTGTGGGAGACAGAATTATAATAGGATTTAGACTCCCCATGGGAATTTATGGTAGCAATTTAAATGGTTGAACAAATAGACTATTTCATAAGCTTCAAGTATTCCCATAGTATTCTAACATCATATCTATAACTCCCACTTGGCAGTATATCAATGAAATTTTACAGTTGTATTTGGAACAATTCTGGTGTTGCTAAGATGCTTATTAAAATGTTCAAGTGCTCTTGTGTACAGGTGGATGAAAATGAAATGAAGTGTTACTGTTCTTGTAGGCATTTCTGGAGGGATTTATAAAGAGCCTTGGGTCTTTGTGATGTCATTTACTTGTTGCCCTTTGATTTAACATAACAAACATTAAAAGCTAATATAAAAAAGACTATTATTCAAAACCTCTTGCTCCACACCTAGGCAAGCTGACGAGAAAGGCCAAACACCCCATCTCTTTGTGCCAGCAAGTTCAAACTCTGCAAAACCCAGACCATGAGTGGGAATCCTCACCCGCCCTACCTTCTAAACAAAATAAAACCCAAACCAGTTTTCCTTCCCTGTACTCTCAAGTCATTTTTGGACATGCTTGAAAGCCTGCCTTACTTTCCCCAGAAGTAATAAACTTATTCTTATCCTATTGGTCTATGCATGGCATCATCAGTCTTGACACCTGTACCAAATTTGGGGTGGGAGGATTCATTTTTGACTCTGTGGAGTGACTACGCAATGAAAGAATAATACATGAAGGAATAGCACACTAAGAAAAATGTACTAGCCAAAATAACTTATCATGACACTCTTCATTCTGTATTTCCAACTCTCTTTCTATTAATTATTTCTGCAAAACAATGTCCAACTTAGTTGCTTAATAAACTTGCTTCTGCTTAGGATATAGAAATCTCAAGAATGTCATGGCCATCCCAACAACAAGAAAAAAACTGGATATTTTATCCCCAATGAAGAAAGCATAGATCTGTTGCTTTTAGGATGGGGATAAAAATCATAAAACTTTGTTGTTGTTGTTGTTGTTGTTCCCCTAAGGGAAGCTAAAGAAATCACTTGGACTCAGGATATTGAATCAATAAAAAGGAGATAGATAGTCACGGATTTGTAATTATGAATTTTCCCAGATTGTCATCGAAGAATGCTGTCTGCATAATTCTAATGTTGGTTATTTATTGAGGGTTTTGTTAGTGTTTTATTACAAAATGAAATGATATATTTTCTATTTTCAAAATTCATATATGAGTATATTTTAATTAAGTCAACAATATTTACTATGTTTTATATATCCTTTAGATTGTGTTCATTTTTCCTGGCTTGATCTATCAAGAATCAAGATTGGTGTTTTAAGATATAAGTAATGAGTTTCATTTTTTTGAATTAATAAATTAATTTAGTCATGTCACTGAATACAAAGTCAATACACAAAATAGTGTATATATATATATATACACATATTCTGCACATATGTGTGTATATATACATGTATATTCTACAACAATCAAACAGAAAATAAGTGTAAAAAGTAATTCCATTGAAAATAACAGAAATCTTGAGTACTTATTTTTATTTTATTTTCATTTTTTATTTCAGAATATCACAGGGGTACAAATGTTTAAGATACATAAATTGCCTTTGCCCTGTCCAAGTCAGAACTACAAGTGTGCCCATCTCCCAGACAGTGTGCATTTCACCCATTAGGTATGAATATGCCCATTCCCCCCACTCCTACCTGTCCAACACGCAATGAATGTTACGATCATATGTGCACATAAATGTTGATCAATTAGTACCAATTTCATGATCAGAACATGCAGTGCTTATTTTTCCATTCTTGTGATACTTAACTTAGTAAAATGGGCTCCACTTGCATCCAGGATAATACAAGAGGTGCCAGATCACCATTGTTTTTGTGGCTCAGTAGTACTCCATGTTCTACATATACCATATTTTATTAATCCACTCATGGATTGATGGGCACTTGGGTTGTTTCCACTTCTTTACAATTGTGAATTGTGCTGCTATAAACGTTCCAGTGCAGATGTGTTTTTATAGAATGTCTCTTGTTCTTTTGGGTAGAGGCCCAGTAATGAGATTGCTGGATCAAATGGTAGTTCTACTTTTAGCTCTTTGAGGTACCTCCATATTACTTTCCATAGAGGTTTTACTAGTTTTCAGTCCCACCAACAGTGTGTGAGTGTTCCTATCTCTCTGCATCCATGCCAACAATTATTGTTTTGAGACTTTTTGATAAAAGCCATTCTTACTGGACTTAAGTGATATCTCATTGTGGTTTTGATTTGCATTTACCTGATGATTAGAGATGTGGAGCATTTTTTCATATGTTTCTTTTCAAAACTTTCTTTCACTCCCGTTGTCCACTTTTTAATGGAGTTGTTTGATTTTTTTCTTGTTGATTTTCCTGAGTTCTATATAGATTCTAGCCAACTGATCTTTGACAAAGCAGACAAAAATGTACACTGGGGAACAGAATCCTTATTCAATAAATGATGCTGGGAAAATTGGATAGCCACATGTAGAAGAGTGAAACAGTATCCCCACCTCTCACCTCTCACAAAAATCAACTCACAATGGATAACAGACTTAAACCTGAGACATAATACTATAAGAATTCTAGAAGAAAATGTTGGCAAAACTCCTTATATTAATAGACAACAGCATAGGGATAGAATTTATGAAGAAGACCCCAAAGGCAATCATAACAACCACACAAATAATAAATGGGAGCTGATCAAATTAAAAAGCTTCTGCACAGCCAAGGAAACTATCATGAGAGCAAACAGACAACCTACAGAATGGGATAAAATATTCACATGCTACACATCCAATAAAAGTAATGAGTTTCTATTTTCCTTTGTACTTCTTTTCTTTTAATGGAATTTAATGCTTTATAGAATGCTACATAGATATCCTTGATTGTGTCACCCCATTGCAAATTGTCCCTCTAATAGTATTATAAAGTATCTTTTGAAAATATATTTAATCTTTTTTTAGTTTTTTTATTTCAGCATATTATGGTATACAAATGTTAAGAATACATATATTGCCCATGCCCCCATCCCCCCTCAAGTCAGAGGTTCAAACGTGTCCATCCCCCAGACAGTGCACATCTCACTCACTTCCCACCTGTCCGACACCCGATAGATAAATGTTATTCCTATATGTCCATTTAGGTGTTAATCGGTTAATACTAATTTGCTAGTGAGTATGTGTGTTGCATGTTATGAAAATATATTTAATGTTAACATAATGAATAATTATGGTTAGTTTTGTTTTGTTTTCTGTAAAACTAGAAAACATTTACCTGCTACACTTCTCCCAATCCTTATGTTTACAATATATTCTGAAGCATTTTAGGAGAGCATGTGCGTATATGTGTATCTTCTTAAATAAATGATAGTTTGAATGTATACAGTTTTTGCATCATTTTCTTTCCTTAAGGACTCTTTGTGTTTTATAGCATTGAGTGTTGTTATGGATGTAAGCTAGAGTTATTGACGCAGT
Organism: Mirza zaza; assembly: GCA_008750895.1. Taxonomy (NCBI): domain Eukaryota; kingdom Metazoa; phylum Chordata; class Mammalia; order Primates; family Cheirogaleidae; genus Mirza; species Mirza zaza. The sequence continues at coordinate 50,481 of VSMD01115937.1, read as the reverse complement.
TGTCTTTTGCAGACTGCTAAGTTGTGTTACCATCTCATGGCTAGAGTTCTAGGGTAAAATCTATTAGAACTTCGTGTGTGTGTACATGTGAGTGTACACGTTTAGGTATGGTTTGTGTATATCCATTTATTACATGTTTGGGCTTACATGGCTTCAAACTGCCTTTTAAATAAGGAAGCACTCATAAAGTAATTAAACAAACCCATATGATTTTTAGTTAATGTGAATTTAGTAATCTTTGGTAGATAAACTGGGTTATTTTTAAAAAGGGTATTATTGATAGAGTAAGAGTAAAAATGTTTTTAAAATTATCAGCATACATTTTTTTTGCCTGAGTTGTACTAGACATTTTTATGTTCTTAAGGTGTCAGGGTTTTGACACAAAGGTTACAAAACTATAAACTGAGCCAAGACAAAATGATCTGTGTCTGTGATCTTTGATAAGTAAGGTAAATTTAATAACGATATGAAATAATGTTTTTTATAGAATATACCCCCCAAAATGTTGCAAAAGCTTGATATAAATTTTGTATGAAGAGACATTCATATTAATTAGATTATTTTTTAAAACAGTTTAATCTTGATCCTCATGTAAAAAACATGTTACAACTTTGTTTCATTGTTTGAGGTATTTTTTTTTTTTTCAGTCTAAAGTCAAGTAATATCATGCTTATGTGGCTCAGGAAACTATCCTAAAATGAAGGCTTCAAGAGCAAAAATTCTCTAGCCTTGCCTCCATAAAGCTAGCCAGCCATAGACATCAGAATCCCTCTTCCCCAAGGCAGCTCATAAAGACCAGAACCACATTTTCAGAAAGCTAGCCATAAAACCTAGAATTATTCTATGAAAAAATGAGCCATAAAGTAATTATCTGACCTACTTTGTCTCAAAACATTTTTCTTTTCAACTTGCATGTAAACTTGAGTACATGCAATATTTTTAAAGAGTAAGACTATTTTGAGATTCTCTTTAGATTTTAAAAATCATTCATTTTTTACCTGAAAATAAATTACTATACAAAAATTATCAGTCTAGGATTTTATTTTCCTAAGCATAAACTTTATGATAGCAACACAATGTACATATAACTGGCTAGCTTGCAAAGAGTAGGACAAAAAGTGGACAAGACCAAAGGAAAACTAAAGCTTTCAATTTAAGCTCTTGTAACTACAACTTCTAGGATAGTTTTGAATCCCTAACAGTACTGTTAATATCAGATGATAGAGTGAGTTAGACACATTTTGTGTACCTTTCCATGGGCATTGAAAACAGTGGAAAAAAAAAACTGTATCTGAAGCTAGGATTAAAAGATTAAAGTGAAAATATTTTTATAAATGTGTGACCATAAGTTTCTGTTTGTATGCTCTATCTGCTTGGTGCTTTATTTATTCTAATTTGCTGACACTTATTTTTTTTGTTTAGGCATGTCCATATTTTTACCTTAAAGTTAAACACATAGGTATTTTTGTTGATAACTCAGGAGATTTAGTGATTATCATCAGACCAAATATTAAATTCACTATTGTTATATTGCATTAGTTTTGAGTGTTTATTTGGAAACTACAAATAGATAAAAATACAAATCACTCTATCTCAAAATGAACGTATTATTTAGGATCATTTGCCTCTGCAGTAGCAATTGTCAGTAATTGTGATGTTTAATTTTTAACATTTCCTTACTAATGATTGACCACTAAACAATTGTTTAACAGGAAAATGGTATCTAATTATTTATAGCTCTTTTGAAGCATTCCTTTATAATTGGATGTAATTTTTCAGTGACCACTTTGTTATCAAATTTGATCCAACATAGTACAGAATTGAAAAAATGCAAAATGATAAAAAAAAAAGTTTTCTGCTTACAATAAATGATCTCTACTGGGAGAGTAATATCCATGTATTAAGATACATACATGACTCAATAAAGTAAGCTCACAGAATTTAATACTATAAAATGATACTAATCATTTTCTTGGTAAAGCGAACCATTTTCTTATATTAACTGAACCAACTAAGTAATATTTTTAGGTGGCAACAGGTTGGCTTTCTTGGAGAAGCTAAGAAATATATATATATAAATATATAAATATATATGTGTTATATATATGTTATACATATGTTCCTTGTGTATATATTTATTTTTGCTTTATTTTTACTATTCATTTTTTCCCTGATATTTTGTGAAAATAAAATGACAAAGAGTAAAGAAAATATTTTCAGTAGACTGGAAATTGTTTGAACATAAGATGCATTTCCGTTTTCTTTGCCAATGCCAAAAGTTGCAGTAAGCAGAACCTTTCAGAGATAAATCACATTAACAATCCCTGGTGTGGAGATGGTAACAGTTTATCACTTCAGATTGTCAGAGTGTTCGCTTCTGGGAGTGAAGTAAAAAATCAAGCCGCCTAAGATACCCAGTATGCCAGTAGGCAGTACCACTATCAGTGCACGCCTTTGAGCAAGCAGAATATTTGTTTTGCTATCAGCCTTCTTGGGCTTCCCATTTAAGTAGGTAAATTCCAACTAGATAACAAAGTGTCATCTTTATTATTCTGAATGCTAAGAGCTCCCTAGCATGTTGTAAAATAAATAGTTGTTATATGAAGACATTAGAAAAAGTAAACTAATGGTACTCGTTTTAAAATGCATACTTATATATTTAACCAAAACAACAAATAGGATAAAAAAAAAAACATGAAAAACAATGACTAGGGAGATAAAGTGATAATGTATATATGCTTAGAAGCACATTGAGTGTCTATAAACCACACGGAATTGGTCATTGAGATCCTTGATTAGCTTTGCTCAATTACTTGAATGATGGAGCAGAGACATTTGAATGCTGATTGGGTTATCCAGTCTGGTTGCTAGGATGACCTAATAACCAGACCAATCATTTACAGTCCAGTTGTTTTGATTATCCCATGACTCAATTTTCTCATTTCATAAACTTATCCAGTGCTCATATCTCAATTTGTAAGTGATTGAGGTGATCAGGCACATAGAAATGATCAGAGTACTCAATTTTAGAACATAAAATTGGAGAATAAAATGAAAAAAGGGGGGAAATCTTTATTCTCAATGTTTAAGGACTGATATATTAATAACAAATCAAGTTTTCTTTTCATAATATAAATGTTCTCACTATTGTTCTTATTTCTAAAGTAAAATCTGAACAAGCTTTATCAAACTTCCCTTAGCTAACCAGAAATCAGATTACTGAGAGAAGTCAGGGTAAATCTGTTTATTTCAGTGCATATGAATGATGACTGAATTATTCATGATAGTTGAGTAGCATTATTTAACTGATTATAATTATACAACAAATTAGGTATTTGTTTAATTGAAAAGTGCCCAAGGAAACATTTCACATTTTTTTTTCTTTTTTACAAATCTGGTTACTGCAGGATTTCAATTGCTGTGGAATATAAAACAGCTCAGTAAGAGTATAGGTACTACCACTCCTCTTCTCTGAAAGGCAAGTTAAGTCTTTAATGCTTTTTTCCCAGAAGAGATAGGTATGGCAAGAAGGATATTGTCCACAAAAACTTATTCTTATAGATTGTGGAGATAGAAATCTACCTGGGATATATTTTTATCAGCATTCCACAAGTCAGATTACATGCTATATCCCTGTATGTATTCAAACTCTGTTAAATTTATAGATATTTTCCCTTCCAGTCCTGAATTTGGCAGCTTTTCCCATGGAATAGAAAACCTCTATATACAAGCATTTTGTCAGATATGTTGATATACTTTAGTTAGTTTTCTAGCTAGACTTTTCTCAACAGAATTTGTAGGAAATAACTTCACCTTAAACACTGCAAAATATATGCATATGGCTAAGCAATGTTAAAAGCTAAGATAAATATTCTCTGTTAAATATCTTGTAGAATATTTAATCACCCTTTTTCAGGATGTTTGTGTTTAATGTTAAAAAAGTAATTATTTTACTTATGTGGCCTTTCTTCAAAAATTAGTCACGAAACTGAGGCATAGGAAATAAGGAAAGAAATCATACATTCTGTTAAAAAGAAAAGAATTCTTACTCTGTGCATTCTCCCAGGGATTTCTTCATTCATTTCTTGGGATCAAATGACAAGAAGATAATTGTAGTCTCATGTGATCACAAAGTTTACTTTCTTAACATTTTCATCCTTCTGGGAAAACAGAAAATAAGCATCTAGACCACAGCAAGTCTACAGAGACCACATGGGAGAACTAAACCATCAGAAAAGATAGGACAGGAGTGAATCCTGTACAGATGCCTAGTTTGTTGATTTCCTTCCATTAAAACCTCAATAATCTGGGCCTGCTGCCTTGGCAGATGGTTCTTACTCAAAATTATAGCTAAATTGGGGGAGGAACTCTCAGTTTAGAATTTAGGAACTATTTTAGTTTATATACCTGTTATCATTTTAAGCTACATGTGTTTGCATTAGTGTACATGTGCAGGCATGTGCACCCATGCATACACACACACACATTATGTTATTTCATGGCATCCTTAAGTTAATTGAAAGACAGGACCAAGTATGCTGTACTAATTATAAGAGATGTATGAATGTCTTCCTTGTTATTTCAGTTTTCCCAAAGTGCAAGATAGAACAATATATTAGACTAACTCATATGAATGGTATGAAAATTAACTAAATTATATCAATAAAAGGAATCATGCCATGTATAAGGAAAACACATTAAGTTATTGACAACATCCTCACTTTTAGAAGCATTGATTAAGTGGGTATTACAACTGAGAACCTAGATATTATATTCTTTTCAAATAGATCATGCACTGTGAATCTGATCTCCATTTTGTATATATAACTGAAGGAGCATAAAATGGGGGAGGGGAAACATACACACTCCAGATTATTTTTAGTTTTGTCATCTTAGTTTCTAAATAAGAATACATCTCAAAGAAGGGACTGTGTGGGCATGGGTCTCACAGGTAGAAGAAGCTGTGTTGGAAATAGAACTCAGGTCTCTTGATGTTCCATATATTGCTCTCTTCCCCACATCTCACTGTGTAGAATGATGAAATGATGTGCTTTCTGAGTTTGAGAAAATTTTAAAATCATCCATTTTATGACTCTGGGAATTTTGTTATTCCAATGCATTAAGCATTAAGCAAAATAACAAGGTAATGTCTGGTTAAATAAAATGTTAGCTAAAAAGATTTTTAATAAAAAGATATAATCTTAAATATATTGGGGCAAATTACTATTCATTTCCATGACCACTTTCTATATAAGAGAACATTCTTAAGACAGTAAATTATTTAATTTCAGCTGTTAAATCTGTAACAAATCACAGCCTTGCCAGCTCAGGGTATTCAATCCAAGTGAATTAAATTTTTTTTACATAGATTTAAGAGACTCTGAATATAAGGTGAAAATTTGACAATGATGAGTTTCATTATTTTACCAAAATATATTTCTTCTTATTTAGAGGATTTCTTGTATTTTGACCTCAATATAACTCTGATTATATTTTTGTCCTGTTCTTTCTTCCTTACTTTTCTCTTCAATATGATTTTGATAATTTGAAGCTGGTGTTAAGTCAATAACCTTAAGAATATACTTTCTGTTATTGCCTAGACTAATTTTCCTATAGCATAAAATTCAACACAGAAACACAGCTGTAGCCAAAATAGCATTGGGACCAAACCAGAAAAATATGGTTTGATTGTTGTTTCTAAATTTCCTAGTTGTAAAATAACCTCAAATAATTTAACTAGTTTTTTTAAATGCATTTTGAAATAATTTCAAACAGAAAAATTAAAGTATAGCTCAAAGAACTATTCATGGATTCCCCAATTCCTCGATTTTTTAAAGCTCATACATGTTTATAATCACATGATTATAAATATATAATCATATTATATGTGCAAATCATATATACATATATACATATGCATATATACACACACACACACACATATATACACATATGTGATATGCATAGCCACATATTCTTATATATTCACATTTTTTCCCTGGACCATTTGAGGGTAGATAGCATATAGTAGTATGCCCCCTTATGCAATAATATTTTAGCAGCTATTTCTTAAGAACACAGTTATTGTCTTAGGTTTTTACAGAGAAACAGAACCAAGAGGAAATACATAATTGTGTGTGTGTGTGTGCCTATGTATAGCTAATTATAAGGAATTGGCGTATGTAATTATGGAGGCTGACAAGTCCCATGGTCTGCCATCTGCAAGCTGAAGACCCAGGAAAGCCAGTGGTGTAGTTTTCAGAACCAGAGTGCTGATGGCATAAGACCCATTCCAGGGCAGAAGAAGCATGATATTCCAGCTCAAGTGGTCAGACAAAATAAATTCGACTTCCCTCTCTTGTTTTGTTCTACTTAGGTTCTCAAAGGATTGGGTGATGCCCACACATATTGAAGAGGGCAATCTGCTTTACTTAATAAACCAATTCAAATGCTAATCTCTTCTAAAAATACCCTCACAGACACACCCAGAAATAATCTTTAATTTGGACATCCAATGTCCCAGTCAAACTGACATGTAAAATTAAACATCACAAGCTCACCCCTTGTCAACTTGGCACTCATACACATCTCTGTAAATCATACTTAATCTCCAAAGAAAGATAATATCTAGGTCATAATTCTGCCTAATATGATATGTCTATCTTGTGTACAACAAAAATGCACAGACGGAGAGGGACAAGTAAAGTTTTTGAGTGATCTTTCATCTTCTCCTTAATATACCTTAAATTGAATATTATAATGTAAAATTAAAGATATTTAAATACTATAAGGTCAATACATCTTATATTATAGGATAAGGACATAAAAAAAAATAGATACAAAGTCAGACACATACACACACAAATATATTCATAACAAAATAAGTAGAAAATAAATACTCAAAAATTATACTCTATTTCTGAAACTGGTCACATAGTCACATGGTTGGTAGCTGGTAACCTCCTTCCACTCCCATTCTGGAGTCCTTTTGCCTTCAGTAAGCACCTCAGCTGGGGATGGTTGTGGTTTTGACCAGATGGGGTAATGCAACCTTCATTCCTGAAGGAACTGGGACATTCATAGTCCTGCCTGGGTTGGGTTGCTATAGTTTTCTATTGATCTTAATCACAGGTCATGGTAATGCTACGAGAAGCTCTTCAGGATCTCCTATACTTCAGACATACTCTTTCTTGCCTCCTTTGTTAGTAGTAGTCCAAAGTTTCCTTGGTAGTCAGAAATAATCACCCCAGCTAGCAGTAACCCCTTCTTGGCCTGTTCATTCAGAGGCATGAGAAGCCCAAAGTGGCTAGTCTTAACATCCAGTTCAAAGGACTCACTGGTGGGTTTCCTAGAGAAAGCATTCCTCCAGAAATGCTAGAAAAATGACATGTAGAAATGTAGAAATTTCTACATTCAATGTAGAAAAAGTTCATCTAGGCCAGAAGAACATGAGGTTGAGGGAATGGGAAGGAGGTCACCAAGGGTAATAGTTAGTGGTGCCATTCCCATTTCCCCCTCTTTATTCTTAGATCTATGAATCCTGGGTATAGGAGAAACAGCATTATATATTGGATGTTGGTTCAAAGCATATACAACCCTCTGGAGAACTTTGCCTCAGCCTTACAAGGTAGTGTCATGTCACTGGCACTGAAACTGAGTCTTTAAAAGGCTGTTCCAGCATTTGATAAAATCTTCTGCTTCCAGGCATGGTAACGCCAGTGAATTCCATGAACATTGGCCCATTGTTGCACTTATTTTGCAGTTAAGTGAGTTCCTTGATCAGAAACAATGCTGTGTAGAATGCCATGAAAATAAAGAATTATAGATCTCTATGGGTGATACTTTTGGCAGAAACATTGTGTACAGGAGGGAGAATCCATACCCAGAGTTTATACCTACCCCTTCCATGATATAATTGGTCCAATGTAATCAACCTGCCACTAGGTAGCTGGTGGATCATCCTGGGGACCCATGCCATATTGAGAGGTCAGTGTCTGTTTCTTCTGCTCACAGATTGGGCACTCAGTGGTGACCATAGCCAGGTTGGCCTTGGTGAGTGAAAGTTCACATTGCTGACCCCATGCATGACCTCCATCCCTCCCACTACAGCAACTTTGTGCATGAGCCTGTCAGCAATGATAGGGCAGCCCAGAGAAGGAGACTGGCTCTTGTCCACATAATGGTGGACAAGATCATCCTATCCACTTGATTGTGAAAATTTTCCTCTGCTAAGGTCACTTTTTAGTGAACATGCAAATGTCTTACAAGTAAGTCTAGAGTAGTTGTTATTTCTTGCCTACTAGGTCCAATTTCTTTTCCAGTATATAGGAAAGCATATACACTTTTGTATATTAACCTTGTATCCTGAGAACTTATCTCATTCACTTATAATACAAAAAACTTTTTGTTTTTGTTAATTATTAGTTTTATGTAGACAATAATGCTGTCTGTGATAAAGATAATTACAATTCTTCCCTTACGATTTGTATGCTTTTAATTCCCTTTTCTTATCTTACTATACTAACTAGGATGTCCAGTATAATGTTGAACAAGAGTGGTCAGAAAGAAGATCCTTGCCTTGCTCCCAATATTAGGAGAAAGCATCGTTTCTCCCCGTTAAGTGTAATGTTAGCTGCAGGTAATTTGCAGATGTTCCTTATTAAGCTTAGTAAGTTATTCTCCATTCCTAGTTTTCTGAGTTTTTATTATCATCATGGGTTGGATTTTGGCAAATGCCTTTTCTGCATCAGATGTTGATTGTGTTGTTTTTCTTCTTTAGTTTGTTATTGTGGTAGATTACACTGATTGGTTTTCAAATGTTGAATGAGACTTGCTTGTATACTTGGTATGCAATATATCTCATTTTCTTGTGGTGTATAATTATTTTTATACATAGTTGGAATTCTTTCCTACTGTTTTCTTGAGGATTTTTGCATCTTTTTTGTGATAAATTTTGGTCTTTAGATTTCTTTTCTTGTATTAATAACATCCCTATCTATGTTTGGTATTAGAATAATGCTGGCTTCATAGAGTGAGTTAGAAAGTGTTATTGCTTCTATTTTTGGAAGAGATTGTTGACAACTGGTATCATTTTCTTCTTAAATATTTGGTAGAATTCACCAGTGAAATATTCTGGACTTAGTCTTTTTACTTTTCATTTACTTTTCACTTAGTCATTTTACTTTTTACTTTTACTTTCATCATAGATAGCTAGGTCTTATTTTCAATTTACTCAGACAATCTGTAGCTTTCATTTGATGTATTTAGTTCATTCACATATAAGTTTATAATTGATACACAGTAGTTGTATTAATATCTACTACATGTACAAATGTCTTCTTTTTATTGTCCTTGTTCTTTGTTTCTTTTCTCCCCACACATCTGTGCCCTTTCAGCCTTCTCTTGTTTACTGAACATTTTCTATGGTTCATTTTGTTCTCTTCTTTTAGTGTATTCATTGTACTTTTAAAATATTTTCTTGGCGGTCGACGTATAGTTTTCTGTATGCAGTTTTAACTAATCTAAGTGAACCTTCAAATAACACAATGCTAATTCAAAAATATTGCAGGTGATTTATAACATAGTGCTCCCAACCACTATCTCTTTTTCCTTATGTCATTACTGACTTTCATTTCATTTAATCATATGTTCTAATCACACAATACAGAGCTAATATTTACTTTAGGCAGTTATCTTTAGATCAAATAACAATGAGAAAAATAAAACATTTTATTTTTCCTTCATTTTTTCTTTCTGTAATGTTCTCTTCCTTCAAGTAGATCCAAGTTTCTGGCTTATATCATTTTACTTTTTCCTAAAGTATATGTTCAATTTCAATTTAATATATATATATAAAAACATGTTGAATATATATTAAACTTATTGTATTTGTATATATGTATACACGTGTATATATGTGTGTGTGTGCATACCTCTAAATCTAATGAGGTACAAATGAAAATCACAGATAGAAAATTTTAAAAATTAAAACTCCACAATGAATAGGATAAAGTCATTATACAGCATGATGTCTTTGGCTGTGCAACATACTTTAATAAGGCCTGAATACGGGTGAATATAAGGGGCTTTTGAGATTTATAGCTGGAATGATAGACACGATTCAGATCACAAAATATTTTCTTTGGCATAGTACTTGTTTAGATTTTACCTTTCAGAGTGTAGAGAAACACTTGAGGAATTTTAAGCAAGTAAGTGAAATTATTAGATTTTATTTTTAGAAAAAATGATTCTAGAAGTTGTGTACAAGAGACTAAAATGTGTAGATACTTCAATAAGTTCAGGTACAATAACAACGATATTAAAAGACTTTTTAAATTAAGGAAATATGGGCAAAAAAAAAAGAATAGAAACAGAGAAGGCATTTTAAGGAAGAAATGGTCAACCCTTTCATCTCTTACCAAAAGCACAAGTAAGATAGTAATTACAAAGTTTCCTGTTGTTTCAACAATAAAGATTTATTGATAACACTGGTAGGAACAATGTTATTAGTGGAATGGAACCAAATTTGCATTGATTAGGAAGTTATGGAAGGTAAAAAAGTAAAATCCATTAAGTGTGGATTATTCTTTTAAGAAGTCTATCTGAAAAGAAAAGAAAAATTATGGTATCTGGAAGGGATAAACTGAAAAATGAAGATTTTTATGTTTAGATAGTCTTCCTCCCTGAGATGAGGGAAAAGTGAGAGTGATGGTGTATATTATTACTGAATATTAGTGGTGAACATCTGGCAATTAAAGAATTCTATGCTTATATCCCCTTGCCCTTTATGAGGCACTAATCAGTTTTATTTGTTAAAATGGGGGTGGGAGGAAGAGTTGAGGTTAGTGTCCCTTAAAAATAAAGATTCAAATACCTTTATCATGTCTGTCTTTCTCTAAACTTAAAGCATAAACTCTGTAATGAAAGTACAATGGTATACTTCTCTAAATCATTCATAGTTGGCCTGATAAGCACAGGAAGGCACTGAAAAAGGTAGTTGATATATATCCTTAATCATTCCAGTCAATGAAGATAATTCATCAGTGCTGTCCATTCATACATAATAGAAGTTCTTTATTTCCCATCTAAAATATAAGTTTATAGAAATATGGTTGAAAAGACCCTAAAGGATTATCTAAGCCCACAAATATCCTATCTGACATTCCAACATCCATTTGATACGTAGAACAAAAAAATCTATTGCAGAAAGATGCACTGCCAAGCATTAAGCTCCATTTTTCCTATTTAAAGATCAATTTTTAAAATTTACATTGAAGGAAATGTGATAAAAACATGTGTGAAATAATAGATACTTTTCATATTAAAATAGCATAGGCCATCCAAAATCTATAGCTATATATTGATAGATAGCTGAGTCCTTTGTAAATGCGAACTATCTACTAAAGGCAATGACTATAATTAGTTTGGTAAGACGATTTTAGCTTTTCTTATTTTGATCATTTTTGACCTATATGTTTCACCAGTAAAGAGTGCCTTGGTTTTTATTGTAGCTCATATAGAAAAAAATGTTATTTTCCTCTTCCCTGAAGCAAATAGTGTGCAATAACAACAGAAAGTAAAAGGGAAAAAAAAAAGCGTAGTACATATTGGCCTCCTATTGAAAGGGAATGAAGAATAATTTTTCCCACAGATACCTTTAAATTCTTTCTCTTGTGTGAGGTCTTCCTAAAACTCTCAACTGTATGGGGATGTATGTGTGTTTAATTTTATGAGCTACCAGAAAATGTATCCTGGTATAGTCCCTTGCTATAGCTACTTATTTTGTACATATATCATTTTTACAGCCTAAAAGAAAGAGCAGAATTTACTTTTATTTCTTGTGAGATTTTAGTCATATCAATTACCCTTATTGAATGTTTCATTGAGAGCTTCCAGGTATAGCAATAGTACTTTTTTTGTTGTTTATTTGTTTTTGGTATTTCAAGCAAACATGTAGTAATATAAATAGCTTATATTCATCATCACTATTCTCTGCCAATAGAGAAGATTGTCTATTTTAGGCCAGTGGTTCTTTCTGTTCTGTCTTTACAAAACTACTAGCTTTAACTATCGAAGACTGATGAGAACTTGTCCTGCCCAATACACTATAACTTAATTGCCCTCACACACACACATTATATTGCAATCCTTGAGCTGCGCATTTTATATGCAATTATTTTCTTCAGCTCTTACCAATCACAGCAAACATATAAAGTAAGTTCTCTTCTCATTCCAAATCACAGAATAAAACCCTAGACTTAAAGATATAATTACTAAGTAACTTGCTCAAATTTATATCATTATTAAGTGGCTGAGCTCAGGTTTATGTGTGTATCTGTCAAACTTCAGAAATCTGTGATAAATTAATTACAAATTATTTTATGTGTTGCTGTGGATAAAATGGTCAATTGTATTCCTAAGGAGAATTTTGTAATTGGATTTAGTATTGAACTATATCTAGAAGACAGGATAGACTGACCAACGTTCTCATACACAGACAAGATGTTGAGGAGTAGTTGCCATACAGTGAATCAATACAAATTTTAAAGTTTCTAACTCATGATTTCCACTTTAAAAGGCACTTAACAACCAATAAATTATATTTAAATGAGAATGAACAAATGAATTGCCAATGTTTCAATTGAAAAAGTTAGAGGATAATCGTAGACAACTGAAATAAAAAAACTAAGCCATATCTAAAACAAATTCCATGTCCTCAAGCAAAATGTAGGAAAAACTTGTCAAAAGTGCTGAGAGAGAGAGAGAGAGAGAGAGAGAGAGAGAGGGAGAGAGAGGAGAGATTTGTTTTGTGTGTTCCCCCATTATTGCCAAACTGCCCCCAACACATAAACAAGTTACACTTCAAAATGTTATATTTGTTCCCCTTGAGGGGAACTTGGTGAATCTTCAAATATATAAAGGCTTGGGTGTTTTCTTTGTTTGTTTGACTGACTTTTAGAATTTTATTTTACTTTTTATTTCATAAAAGTCATATTTGTGATTTGATTTACGAAATAACATTTTTAAATAACAAAAAGCACTTAAAAATTAACATTAATGCCTTAATAGCAAATTATCAATGGCCAAATTTTGCCTATTTACTTACATAATTTCATTTCTTTTATTTTGATTCTGGTTTTAGGTTCAAAACAAGAATCATTACCTTGTTGGTATGTTAAAGACTGAATGGTATGTCGCCCTAAAATTCATATGTTAAAAATCTAATCACCAATGTGATGATTTTAGGAGATGCAGCCTTTTGGATGGTAATTAGGTCATGAGCGTGAAGCCCTGGAGAATGTGGTTAGTGCCCTTATAAAGGAGAACCCAGAGAGCTCCCTCACTCCTTCCACCATGGGAGGGCACAGAAAATGACCATTTCTGAACCAGGAAGTGGGCTCTAACAAGACACTGAATCTCTTGGCGCCTTGATATTAGATTTCCCAGTCTCCAGAACTATGAGAAACACATTTTTTTTTTTTTTTGTCTATAAACCATCTTACTCTATGGTATTCTGTTACACCAGCCTGAATGCCCTAAGGTATGGTCTCTCTCTCTCTTTTTTCAAGTATTCATTTTGAAATAATTATAGATTCACAGAGAGTAGCAAAAATGAAGAGGGAGGTCCCATGTACTCTTTAACCAACATTCCCCAATGTTTGAATTTTATAAAACTACAGTATAGCATTAAAACTGGACAACTGATGTTGGTACACTCCACAGGGATTATTGTGCTTCCATATGCAAACTTTTTCATTTACTTGAGTGTGTGAATGTGTGTAGTTCTGGCAATTTTATCACATGTGTAGTTTTATGTGACTACCACCACAGTCATAAAACAGAACTGTTCTATCACCACAGGCTCCCATGCTACACTATAAAGTAGTTTTTAACTTAATGTGTTTCTGATGTTTACATTAAGCAGGCTTTGAGTGAAATAGTATGTAAAATCTTTGTTACTGTAAGAATTGTGAATATTATGCATTTGCAAAGTGTAAGTATATACAGTCATTCTTTGCTAGATAGCTATGTTCTCTGTGATAATAAAGTATGCAACCTCTGACATATTTAATATGATAACTATATGCAATTTTTTGGTTATTTCCAAGCTATTTTGGACCTCACCTGGATGTTCTTCACATAAATTATCTCGCTATCATGTACTGTATTCGTGACTGAAACAAGAACGTATGGAGATAAATTGTATAGCTAAGATCCTCTCAGACATTTTAATTTGTTTCAAAATGGTGGCCAAAGGGTAGAGGAATGGTTATTTTATTACCATGTGTACTAGGTTTTTCTCACTTCTGCATTGTTTTCCATCATCAATTTCTTAGCATAGCTACTGAAAGGATCAAGAAAAATATTACTTTGTAAAAGGACTTGAAACTCTGACTTGGGTGAGGCAAAGGAAATATATGTAAGCTAAACATTTGTACTCCTGTAATATGCTGAAATAATTTGTGAATAAAGGACAATGTCTTTATAATTACATCCCATGCTAAAATGCTTTCTGCAACACAAATCAAATATATTTAAGAGGTGTGGCTTCAATAAATGCTGCTTTTTCTCTGACTTGAAGCAATTTTGAGTTCAACTGAATCCTTGATTCTAATCCAACTCTTTTCCTTCTCCATTCTAAAACTTGAGTGCTTTTAAAGAGCATTTTATCAATGTGTATTTCATTCCTTTTAAATAAATTTCAAATACATGGTGGTAGAAGGACTATGAGTACCCTCTTATTCTGGGCAATTCTGTACAAGATCTTTTTCAGACACCATGCCTATGGCTAAAACTAAATAAAAGCAATTCTCCTAACTATTAGAAAATCTGAAGCTATGATGTTCAAGTAGAATTTAAATCTACAGGCTACATTTAAAAAAAAATATGACTGTAAATTCTAGGTTGTCAGGATCTAGGAAATCAGTAATCAATTCAATCAATATCTAAGGGAAGGAGTTCACATTGAGTTCTACACTTTGAAACATGTGCTTTTTTTTCCAAACAAAATTTACTTATAGAGTTCTTAAAGATGTAAAACATTGAGACACTTAGTCAATTTCCCTTTCTTTTATTATTTCCAGTAAAATGAGACCAAACGCTGATTTGGGGTGATAAAGGTAATTTAGTTGCTCTGCTGAGTAATGTTTTTTATTTTCAGATAGCAGGGCTTGGTATGTTCACAAACACACACTCACACAATTGCCTAAGTACTTTCAAGTTTAAAGCCCTGAAATAATTATGTATATCTGTGACTTTCAGCCAGCTCAGTGATAGGGTTGAATGTTCTTCACTATCAGTCATAATAACAGCTTTCCTTAAATACCTTTAGTGTTATTATTAATATCACACGTAGAGAAAGTACTTTCATCTCCTCCTGCAGATTTAGATAATATGTCAAATGGTGTCATAGCTTTCTAAGGAAAATATAATAGCCTACATTTTCTCTCACTGATTAATTTTTTTAAATCCTTGGCTTCCTTGTATTTCAACTTCTCCTTCCTTTCCCACTCAGACTATTCTGCCCTCTTCTTCCTTTGATTCAGATACTCTCCCATAAGTCTATCCTCATTTGACTTGACACTTTATTGCCTTTTGGTTTGTCAAACTTTCAGTATGCTATTAAACCCTGACTCCAGTTCTACCAAAACTGCCCTTGCCTCTAATTTTGTTATTTTATCCTATCATTGTAGTAGTCTCTCCCACATAATGGCTAATTCAAAATAATAAAGCAGATAGAGGGCATTCAAATGTTACAGGTATTTATTTTATTTTCTTATTTATTTATTTTTCTTAATTATTTATTTTTTGAGACAGCATCTCACTTTGTTGCCCAGGCTAGAGTGAGTGTTGTGGGTCAGCCTAGCTCACAGCAACCTCAAACTCCTGGGCTCAAGCAATCCTACTGCCTCAGCCTCCCGAGTAGCTGGGACTACAGGCATGTGCCACCATGCCCGGCTCATTTTTTCTATATATATTAGTTGGCCAATTAATTTATTTCTATTTATAGTAGAGACAGGGTCTCATTCTTGCTCAGGCTGGTTTAGAACTCCTGACCTCGAGCAATCTGCCCGCCTCGGCCTCCCAAAGTACTAGGATTACAGGCGTGAGCCGCCGTGCCCGGCCTGTTATAGATATTTATTAAGAGTCTATTTAGCCTTCAGGCCACGCTAGGCTCTAGGGGCATGAAAATATTTGTGTCCTTTTTCATGATGATCTATACTACTGTAAATAGTTCTGGACACCCCAAGCACTCAATCCATTCATGTAATTACTGGTTGCTTTGTATGTAGCACTCTGCTTAGTACTTTGAAGTGATAATGTAAGTAGGATGTATTTATAATGACTAAACAGTCAAGGTATACATAATCATCACATGAACCATCTAAAATATGCATATAATCAGAAAGTATTAATAATTAATAACTTATTCTGTACCTGAGACTTTAAAATGTTATCTCACTTAATTCTTACAACATCTCTATAAAGTTTACTATATTAAGATCCACATTTACAGATAGAAACAACAAGATCTCAGATTAAACATCTTTATGTGGTATGCCAGATTTGGAGTCCTCTTTACCTCAAGACAAGGAACTGTGCTCTTAAACAATATATCTTCCTACTTTAAGGTGCAGGGGAGAAAATATGACAACCTCTCACTTAACGAAAACATTATGAACATAATATACTATATAATCATAAGATGAATTTTAGATTGATTTCAGAAGGCACAAATTAAAATTAGGCACATTTTCCATCACAACTTGCACTGCATTCCAATTTGATAGCAATTTACAATTTGCTTCAATACTTTCAGTAGTAGAAAGCTTACTTCCTTGCACTGCAGATAATTTCATTATTGGTCAGTCGTGTCCGCTAATATGCTCATCGATTCAACATTAATTTTTGAGGAACTTTTATGTGAAGGGCACCATGCCAAGAAATAAAGACTCATGATGATATGTTAAGACATGTATCTGTGTTCAAGGAGTTAAAAATCTATTATAGGTTTTTAATGTTTTCCTATTTTGAGATTAAATTTGCTTCCCAATCATTTTTATATGTCCATCCCTATAATGCTTTTGAGAACAATGGGTAATGAATTACTATAGCCATTCATATAACATCTTTCAAATATATGAAAACAGCCATCCTTTAGTCTTACTCATCTAAAAGCTAATAATTCTAGAATCACTCAAACGTGTTAACCACCAAGCATCCATATCGCTCCCATTTTTATACAGTATAATTTTTAAACATGTGAAATATCAAATTATACATAGTATGCTGGATGGTACTTAATATAATAGGAACTATACTTCCTATAATTACAACATTATACTTCTATTAATGCAACTTACTTGTACGTTTAATCTATAACACTTGCACCACACTCTTGCTTCATATTAATATTGGAACCAACTATAAACATGGGGCTTTTTTTCTTGAATTAATGTCAAGTGACCACCTAAAGTGTAAAATCTAGAACTTTCTATGTATAGTTGTATATTATCAGGTGACTTAAATATGTGTATATTTTGATATTGTATGGGAAAAATTTTTACATTGATTCTATTCCTTTAATACACCTTAGTAATTTTCAGATTTAAGCACTTCTTTGATAATCTCATTTATATGGATATTTACATTTATAAACACAAGCAAAATTATTTAGAATTATCTCTCTATTACAATTTATAATTATAATTGGAGACATGTAGGATAAAAGGTATTAACAGTTGAGGTTTTGTTTTGTTTTCTTTTCTTTTTTAGTTGAGAAAGTCTTCTTGAAGAGTGTTTTTTGCTAGGTTTTTATCAAAGCGGTGAACTTGTTTGAGTGACAAAGAAAGGGTTTTGGTGAAATAAACGGCACAAAAAATTGGCAAATGACACTCTACAGAAAAGACACCTGCACTCGAATGTTTATAGCAGTATAATTCACAATTGCAAAGCTGTGGAAACAACCCAAGTGCCCATCAATTCATGAGTGGATTAATAAAACGTGGTATAGGTATATCATGGAGTACTATTCAGCTCTAAGAAACAACGGAGATATAGCACATCCTGTATTTTCCTGGATAGAGCTGGAACCCATACTACTAAGTGAAGTATCTCAAGAATGGAAAAAGAAGCACCACTTGTACTCACCAGCAAACTGGTATTAACTGAGCAGCACCTACGTGGACAAATAGGAACTACATTAATTGGGTATTGGGTGGGTGGGAGAGGGGAGGGGGAGCGAGTGTATACATACATAATGAGTGAGATGTGCACCGTCTGGGGGATGGTCATGCTTGAAGCTCAGACTTGTGGGGAAAGGTGGGACAAGGGCATTATTTGGAACCTTAAAATTTATACCCCCATAATATGCTGAAATAAAAAAATATTGGGGAGGGAAAATCAAAATGAGGTTGGTTTACATAAATTTTTCTGCTTTTATGAGAATCAACCTATGACTGAAGCAACAGCTCTGGCTTAGGATGAAAGTAATGCAAAGCGGAAAACCACTCTTTTCCTTTTCCTCGACCTCCGCTATGTTTTGTGATCAGATTTCAGGCACAGGCACGTCCCCAATATGTCAATGTAAAGACTCATATATGTCTATGTGTTTATTTTAGTGGTTTCGGTGTAGTCATATTTTCTCAGCAATAAATCAGCTGTTCAATATAGGTTCACAAATCCAACTCAGTATTTCAATCTCAAAGCTCTTCTGCGAAAAGATGTGTGCAAATAAAAATCAGAAAATGTAAAAACCTGTGAATAGAAAAAGTTTCACAATTCCCTGGTGTCTTAGTATAGCATAGGTGATTTCCACACCATGTTTCGTCTCACTGTCTTCCAAGATAGCTCTTTGTTAAATATTTTGGTAAAAATAACAAAATTAAATTAGTTTTAAATTATTTTATTCTGAAGCATGTGGTATTTCTTTTTGTTTTTGTTTATTTATTTATTTATTTATTTATTTTTTGGTGTTGTGAAGGAGGATACCAAAGCCGGAAGACTCCAAACCCTTATACTCAAATGTCTCTTTCTTAGTGAGAGTAAAGAGATATTAATAAGAGAAAAGTTTGATGTTAACCAAAGAGCTCATACCTGCTGCAGGCATATATTTTTACTTGGGGCAATATTCACAGAAAGGTACATCTCAATTATTAACATCTGTTTTCCTTTCTTTTGTACATAAATCTCTTGCCCAGTCATTTATAAAATAATTAATTTGAGAACTGGAAAGTCCTGAATTGTTTCCTGCTTTACCTTTCCATAGCCATTTAGTCTAGAACACGGGTGGGGAAACTTTTCATGTTAGAAGGCTGCATTATTTTAGCCATAAGCAAATAAGGCCACATTCAAGAAACTTCGATTAGATATACTTAAAATGTACCTTATTTTGTAAAAATCTAACTACTATGTACTTAATAATTTCAAAAAATGAAAATTACTTGTTAATTTTAAAGTTAACTAAACTTTTAATGACTTTGTTTTCTACTTTTTGTTGGAAAGCATTTGTTGCAGCATGGAGATCTGCAGTTTCAGCTGATGCTCTAAATGGGTATCATATCAGTCATTTGTGATCTTAAGGGCATCTTGATTTGGGTAGGTAGGAGAATGTAGATTCGCAGCAATAAGTGGTTGAAAAGCAAGATAGAATTTCCTGGGCGTGTTGCCAAAGGCATGGGTGTTCTTCTTCATTTTTCCATATTTCAATTGGATTTTTCTTACCATCCAACAATGAGTTTAAAATGTCACCTACTGAGAGCCCAATCAATTCCACCTGTAGTTCTTTAGGTGCCTTAGTGATATCATCCAGGTGAGGCTGAAATGCTAATTTGAGTATGATGTCATGATTTTCAAAGTCAGTTAATCTTTCATTGTATTCTCCAATTAATAGGTCAATAACAGCTGTGTATTCTTCAAATGTATGGCATATATCATCCTGCTCATCAATGACCTTTGATGACTAGGAAAAATGTTCATCTGAAATTTCCCTTTAAAGAAGCATTTTGAAAAAAGATAGCTTTTTTTGAAATTCTGGTATTTTTGGCCATATATCAGCTATAGAGTTCGTTTTACCTTGCAAAGAAATATTCAAGTCTTATTGATTTGATATCACACAGAAATTCTGCATTCCTACAGAAATATCTCAGTAATTCACACTGCTGATTGCCGATTACAAAATTTAACTATCTGTTCTTGCAGAGATAAAATTTTGGCTAACACTTATCCCTGCGACAGCCAATATGCTTTAGAATGATACAGTAAATCCACACTGAATACCTCATTGTTCAACTTTAGGATGTTACAAAACTGAGGCCATGTTGCATTTACAGGAATATAGTTAACAATACTTATAACTGTTGCAAAGTGTCACTTAGAATAGTAGCTTTAGCACAGATATTTTGCTGATGAAAGATACGATGAAAAGAAATGAGATCATCTGGATCCGTTAGTACTTTTTACATCTGTACCATAAATACTTCATGTTTTCCTGTAATGGAAGGTGCATAGTCTGTACATACACACACTAAATTTACCAAATTCAGTCCAATTTCACAACATTTATCTTGAAAATTGTTGAAGATATCTGTTCCCTCTATTGACCAGAGTGCCCAAGGCGAGTAACACTTCATGGAAAAGAAAATAACATTTTGACCTAAATGAAGTATAAAACCTGCACTGAGTCGGTAGTATCTGTTGATTCACTCAAAGCAATTGAATAATATATATTTTCTTTTGAAGTACTGCATGACATCGTTCTGTTAAGTTGAAGGCAAATTCATGCTGCAGATCAGTTATGGTTCTCCTTGAAACTCCAGGTGTTTGTACTTTGAAAAGTTATTGGAGACTAAGCATCCTACAACTTTGACAATACATTCTTTCACAATTTCTATATCACTGAATGGTTTCCTCTTTTCCCCAAGTGTATAAACTATTTTACAAGTTGCTTCAGTGGCATTATTTCCTGGTCTTATTGAGATAATTTACTTTGGTTTTGCTTTTCCTCTTTTAATTTCTGCAATACAACCTTGCATACCTCTCCCTCTAATTTAAAATATTTTTGGCCCTTATGTGTGTTATCATGTGGACGAGCATTGAATTTATTTAATGTTGATTTGCAGTATCACAAAGCAAGCAAATCATCTTATCTTTAGCAGAAACAAGATGATATTGTAATTATCAAACCTCATTAAAATATCTGTCTTCTTCCTTCAGTATTCTCTTGGTCTTTTTTGATATGATGGGCTGTTAGGCAGACAGGATTTAAAAATGCCGTCGAGCTGTGCAACTAATCACAAATCTCACTTCAAACAGGAGCACAAGGCACTGTTGTCAAAAGCTGATAACAGACTGGTGTACTCAATGCCCATAAACTCTCACCAACCAGCCTCGGTGGTAGTGGTGCCAGTCAGGTGGAGATTTAGTTAGAGCTAAATCATGAGCACAGCAGTCATCAATTTAAGCCCTTATGGTTTACTGATGTTCTAATTGTGCCAATCAATATGGGAGGAGTATTTCATTGAAACTTATTTTATTCTTTGATATTTTAAATACATTCATTTTAAAAATAAAATAAAAGCATAAAAGATAAACAAAATGTATTACTAAAAACAAAAGGAGTTGTCCTGTAAAATTTGGATTCAGTCAAAAGACTGCACTTAAGGACCTAGAAGGCCACATGTGGTCTTAAGGCTATAGGTTCCCTACCCCTGGTCTGGAAGTGCAATTTGGCCAAGAAGCATCATACTCTTACCACTCAGATATATTTTTCTAAGGCTCTGACGATGGTATTAATTTTCTAGACATCTTGGTAGGCAGGTTTTATTCATTACATGAATGTTTACTGAGCACAAAATCTGTGGCAAACACTCTGCTAGGCATTAAGTAAACCCTGCCACACAAAAAAGACATGGGCCTGGTTATATACAGCTAACAATCTGTCTAGTGAAAGCAAATATAAATAAGTATATAAGTATGTATATTAGATACGTGCTTTTAGTAGAAATAAAAGAGTGCTGAGAGATAATAATGGTGAGGAAAATCTACACTGAAAAGGTGTTATTTAAGCAGATGCATGAAGGATAATAGGAATTAATCAGGTAAAGAATACAGAAAAAGAATATCCTGGACACAAAGAAAACTGAGTACTAGGGTTATGAGGCTAAAAACGGTCTTAGAATTATAGTCATATAAGAACAACTGAATTGTTATTGATATAATTTTACATTAAATTTAAGGGCTTTGATGTTTAAAGTTATTAAAGCTATTTATTTAGAAAATAAAAATGAATTACAACACTATTTAAATAATTTCATTCCTTCAAATGTAAATTTATTTGGTATACCTGGCTGTCTGATTGTTGCAATGACTTCAAACAGACATGAGTAATTAGATTGAAGGAGGACAAAATAGAAGAATTTTTTTTTTGAACTGGGCAATAATTTTTAAAAGTAATACTCCTATGTAGTTCACTGTTCTTCCATCTTCATATAGGTCTACTGTATTTTTAAAAAATCAGTTACTTTTATTTTGTTATGATGTCAAAAGAGTCTCTAGCCTCATATCCCATCAGATCCTATGACGTGTTTAACCAAAATTGCCCCTTAAACAGTTGATTGTCTAAGTTCCTTTTTTTAGTGATGACAGTTTTTATCAGTCCCTTTATTCACTTCCAGAAAATGTGTCAGTTGTGCTCCGTGAGTATTCCCAATGTCTCTCACTAGTTCTTTCTGTTACCCGTGACAGTTCCCAGCAGCTGTTAGTAGCATGGCTCCTGGGGGTCACAGATCTCAGAAGAGCTTACCAGAAGTTCTTCAGCAGCTCCTCTTGTGAGTCACAACTGGGTCTCTGTAACTGCCTTTAATGGCAACTATCAGCTGCACTTTCTATTTTTTTTTAAATGCACATCTGAAGGACCTTCTTCAAATTGCTTTATACTTGCATTAGGGAAACAGATCTCTGAGGTCACCAGCTGTTTCTCTTCTCATAGAGCCTTTGGGAAAATGTCCATTATGTCAACTCTTGATATGTGAAATAGAATATAACATATCTATAAAATGCCTACTAATCATGAATCTAGCAAATTTGTCAACCTTCTTTATGGAGATAACATCTTGCTAGAAATTCGGCCAACTTAGCAACCAAATCTGAAACCCAGAATGAATGTGTCCATAAAAATAAGTGGTAAAATAATACCAAATTCTCTGACTTCTCATAGAATGCCACTGAAAGATCCATAAGCTGTTTAACTGCTTAGAGTTAAAATCGAGCTTCACCAGTGTATATAAAATAGGCTATGTGGAGCGCCACAAAGCTGCCATTGCAAAATTGCAAGTCAAATTATCACTTTTCTTTAAAAATAAAACCCTGAAACTGTTTGCAGTTGATATTGGCAGAAACTTAGGAAGAGCTGACTTTGTGGTTTGTGTTTTGTGAATTTTCAGTGCTAACCAGGCAAAACAGTATAAAATATAAAGTGATGATAGGACATCTCAAATATACACCAAGGGACTCTACAATTTCACTCATATGATTTCAATTTCTAAGGTCTGAGGGTTTTTCAGATACAGTAATGTTAAGCTAGATTTTCTAAGTGTCTAACAATCCAAAACTTCCTTTTAAGCAAGTTTGAAAGCTGCATTAACTCTTTCAGTTTAGTAATTTCCCCAGTGGTACTCTGGTGGCCTGAAATGCAACATAGCTTTTCCATACATCTCACTTTCTTCTATTTGAAGACACAAGTCTAATTGGCCTTTTAGCTGCTGGAGAATTTGCTTATGTAAAATTGCTACAGACGCCTTCCAGTTTATTGCAACTTTGTAAAAGGTCCAAAATTCATGTGCACACTATCCAGCATAATTATTGCTAAAAAGTAGACAAGATACCCTTTATAAAACCTATTCCCAATTAAAACTTTTAGATTTCATGTTAGAATAAAGAAAGCCTAAATTATACTTTTAGAAGATTCCATTTAAAATAAAGCCTAAATTTCTTAATAGTTCATTTGTCTAGTTTCCTAAGGACAAGCTTGATGTAAACTTATGCCAGCATTCAGTCATTGTTTGGATAAAAAGTTCTATGGTAATTATTACTGATGTAGAATAATAGACCTGTGAAAAGCTGGACTTACCCAACACTTCTATTCACTTTCTATCACTCCCCTGTTATTATTTCTTTCCATCTCTAACACATGAAACTGGGCATTTGTCTTGTGCCATTTCCCTTTTGATCCAATCCTGATCTATTTCCAACACCACAAGCAAACTTGCCTTTCTACATGGGCTATGATACATTGCACTGATGTCCTTTAAACTATTTAAAGGTTTCTGACGCTCCAAGCCAGGCTATTCTCTCAGTCCATGAAAGCCGTCCTCACCCTGCTTGGACTCTAGACCACCTTTGAGATCACAAGGCCACCTTCTCACCATACGCACACCCTCTCCACCTCAGTTAGGTTCTGTTTCCCCTTGCTAAGCCACCTCCCTGTTCAGATGCTCTTGCCCTCACCAACAAGCCAAGCCAGCTGCTCCTCTTGTGCAATGCTTTCATTTACCTAATTAAGCTCCAAAATCTTCGTGTTCTATTTCCTTGCATGGTCACCCTTTTTACCCATCTAAGGGTACTGAACTCTGCACCAGGCCATGCCCCCCCATGAACCCCGATCTCTTCCCACTCAGGATCCAACTGCTTGTGCTGCACAGCTATCTATGTGAATGTCCTCTCACATTGTGTAGGCTCTGATACTCCCCACTAGGCTGCCTCTTGTGCAGAGGCCCTGCACATTCAACCCGAGCTTTTGCACCCCCTGCAGACATGTGCCACAACCCCTCTTCCTCAGCTTGCCTGGACTCTGACACTCAACCCTGAACCACCACTGCTCCCCATACCTTGGTGCACTAATGCTTACCTTGCCTGGCTCCAGCCAGTGCTCTTGGAGTAGCTTGTTAGGGAGGGGCAGGGGAGGGAAAGAAAGGGACAGAGAAAAGAAAGAGAAAATAGATCGGTATTCACTTCTAATTTATGTTTTTATCTTGCATTTTTCTCAAACGTATAATATATCTTAAATCCTATATTTAAATTACACATGGATGAAATAAAAGAGCTTAGTGTTAAGTGAGCTATATATAGACACATTACCATGATGTTCAACAATTTGCGTCAGAGAAATGTATTTATTAGAATAATGCCTCACAAATTTATGGTTTCAAAGATGATTCAGATTTAAGATTCTCTTGGATAGAGGCCAGTTTTCCTTTTAAAACTCTTCAAATCTTTACTTCAAATTTCTTAAGAAAGCAACAAGTTCAAGTTCCACTTCATAGTATTTACTCATGTAATAATGAAAAGAATGCTGATTTAGGAGCAAAGAGCAATGATAAGCAGATTGAAACAACTAATGGTAAGCAAAATAAAATAATTATTCTCAGCATTTTAAATAGCATCTCTTTAAAGAGCTATTGGATCAAATGCTAATTTTTTTTAAAAAAATTAAGTTTTCATTTTCTCCACTTGCAGAAAGAATGTAGGCCCATTAAGTTTCATCCTATAATGGAAATGAAAAGGTGATAAGTAAATTGGAGAAAGGTTTTAATCCATTAATGTGCAGATAACCAGTAGCACCTGCTCCATCACTGCTATGAATCAGCAAGAGAAATTCCCATTAGACTGAAATGACAGCAGATTCCAATTCAACATGTTGAGACCCATCCACAAGTTTTATGTATTTTTGTCGAGATAACTATTGAACATTCAGGGAAAATAACTGAGATTCCATCTCTAAGAATTCATCTTGTGAGGCCACAACTGTCCACTTTCAACACCCCACAATGACTTTGGTCCTTCAATTTATTACATTATCCACTCAGGTATATGCCCCCCCAGATTACCCCCATCTCTCTCTTTTCTACTTCTGTCCCCTTATTCAATAAATACACACCAATGTGCTTTCTCAGAAAAAAAAAAAAAAAAAAAAAAAAAAAAAAGCTATTCTGTTTATATCTTGCTGCAAAACAAACCACTCAAATTTTTTTGTGGCTACAAATAACAACAAGCATGGGCTTCCTAAAGATTCCACCCTTATTCTTTGAATTTGGGTATAATTCTTATACCATGCATACTCCTTTCAATTTGCAGGAATTAATTATGAAAAGGTTTTCAAATTTTGTCACTATAACTATGGGTTTTCTTTCAAAATTGAGATTCATATCTTCTATGTCACACCGAGAGATCTTCCTTGTCTTCCTACCCCATTGTTCCATGATTCTGCTCTTCCTTTACTCCTGTGGTCTCTACCTGTTAATGACCTTAAATCTACTGATTGCTCAAACTAGAAATTCTGCCACTTTCCATCTCA
This sequence comes from Mirza zaza, assembly GCA_008750895.1. Lineage (NCBI taxonomy): Eukaryota > Metazoa > Chordata > Mammalia > Primates > Cheirogaleidae > Mirza > Mirza zaza. Next base: position 24,131 of record VSMD01115937.1, on the reverse strand, counting down.
AAATGGACTAGTCAGGAAGTCCTTAAGACCTTAAAATGTTCTAAATGTTTCTCGGACAATTGACTCCTTCTCGTCAATTGGAAAATCTGGTTACTCTGTTTCCATTGCCTTTCCTTAGAAATTTACTGTCCATTATAATTACCCCTAAAATATAATTTTCATTTTTATTGATAAAAATTTTCAAAGACAGTTTATAAAAATAAGTCCAAAACACTTAGCATTATTTTGATACTCTGCTGTCAGTAGTATCTAATCTTTCATTTTCAATGGCTTTTCATCTGCTATTAGACATGAACCCTAAGCAACGTCCAAAGGGATTTCGTTTTATAGGCAACTAGTTTCGTGCATTTTCTCCATTCTCATATATCAATGACTAGAAAAAGGACTTTTTTATTTACTAGAAATAAAGGCAGCCTTACTTTAGCATTTCTGTCTTGATTTCATTATAGCATTTATCAGTCTGTCTTATATTAAATTTACTTCTTAATATAACTTTCTTGTCATTAGTATTATTGTTATTGTATCTTTATAACCTACCCTTCAAGCATGTATGATGGTGAATTGGTCACCTCAGATGTTCTACATATATTGAGTTAAAATGTGATTATATGATTTCTGACAAAAGTGATCATGAATTAGAGTGTGAAATGCATTGACTTTTTGGTAAGTGAGACAAGCCAAATAGATGTTCACATAAAAATCAATGCCTAAATCTTCAATCTTACTTCATAGTATAAACAAAAATATGATTTCAGATAGATTACAAATCTCAGTGTAAAAATAAAATAATAAGGCTTTAAAAAGAAAGCAAAGGAGAAATTTTTTATTAGCATAAAGAAGGCAAAAATATTTTATAGGATATAAAAACACTACTCAGAAAGATTTAAAAATGATAAATTGAGTAGTCAAAAGACATCATTAAGAAAATGAAAAGGAAAATGGCAGTATGGAAAATAATTGTTTGTAGCCAATGCTTCTCACAAAGGAATCTATCCTACATACATAAAGAACTACTACTAATCTAGCTAAAAATAAAAGAGATAACTCAATTAAAAATTGATAAACTATCTCAGTGGATATTTCACAAAACAGGATGTCCTAAGGGAGAAACTAAGTTTTATTACTGATTGTGGAAATTCTACTAAAAGAGTAGGATGCACAATACCATGTTGAGATAATGTGAACCAAATAGCAGTCACATAAACTGCTGAGGGATTATAAAATGGTCAACCATTTAGGAAAAACAAATTAGTAATATTTAAAAAATCTGAATATATGCAAATCGTGCAGTCAGAAATAGTATTCCTAGGTACATATCTAACAAAAATGACACCAAGATATGCACAAGAATGATCACAAACTCAGTAATCATAATAGCACCAGCTTTGAGATTACTCAAACGTCTGTTAGTGGTAGATGAGATAAATAAATTGTGGGTATAATCACACAATTCAATGTCATACACAACTGAATGCCAATGACAGTGAAAAACTATAGCAATCTGAGATTTCAAAAGCAAACTGAGAATGAAAGTGCCAAAGAGAAAATCGCACAATTCAATGTACACAAAAGTCAGAAACAAGTAAAACTAATTTTTATAACACGTCCAGAGGGCAATTACCTTTGGGGGAAGGTTGAGACAAGAAAGTGGCATGGGGGGTTTTCTAGGATGATCATAAATTCTGTATTGTTTTTGTTTGTAGGTATTTTGTTATTTTTTAAATCTAGGACTGGTTACATGAATATGTTCAATTTTCAGTAATTCATCAATCTGTACACTTACAATTTCTGTGTTTTTCAAGATGTATGCTATACCTGAATAAGAAGTTAAACATTTTAAGTGAAAAAAGTGTTTACCTACCTGGTCATAGTTGTCAAAAATACATAGTGACTTGTCTGCGAAATTGTTCTATTAGTGTAATTACACATTTTAGCTGTATGCTTGCCTCAAGTACTAGAGAGATGAAAATAGTGAGACGTTCCGGGAGAAGTGGAATGTCATTCTAAATTTTGGGGATGTATAATAACCCTATGGCATGTTATATCTTCAAGGAGAATGATGAAAGGCCCCTGGCCTTTAGTTAATTGTATCTACAGTGCAGGACAAAAAAGAAAATCACTTGAAATTTTGATGTTAATGTTAGTGACCTAAATAATGCATAATAAGCGCCAGTTGCTTTATGTATTGCTTTCATGCTTTTTTTTTTTTTGTCAAATGTTACAGAGGTACGAATACTTTGGTTACATAAATTGCCTTTGCACTGCCCTACTTAGAGCTACAAGCATGCTCACCCCTCTGCTTTTATGCTTAATTTAATGAATATCTGGGATCCTTAAAAATATTCTCTACTGACTGATAGTATAGAGTCCTGGAGTTGACTAACAATCAGGAAAAATCCTATGTAATTTTCTTGAGGAGGTAAACAATAAGATCGTTCATTGATCTATACCTTTTCTATACTTGTTTGTAAAGATCTCTTGGACTAGAAGCCACTGACTTTTTTCCATTTAAATATCAGGTAGATTTTCTAACGTTGCAGAAAATTTATATCATGATAATGACATCTATGTTAGAAAGATAAACAGTGTGAAGAGTTAGGGTAAATATACCTCAGGCTTGGACCTCCCTGTGATCTATTGGTATAGTATTATATAAGAAAATGTGAGTTCAGAATCAACAAATGGTATCTGTTACAGTGTGTCAGTCACAGTAAAATATAAGAATTGCTATTAATATACTGTCTTGAAACACGAAAGAAAAACGTTTCATTCATGCTTAATAGATTGACAATATATAACAAAATAAAATGCTTAAAGAAACATGTTTTGCTGTAATACCTGAATGTAATTTCCCCCAAATTGTTGACCCCAAAAATTATTTTTAATTTTTACTACCTGATCATCTTTTCTCTATTATTTTCTATTAGTTTTAAAGCTACCAAGAAAGCATATTTAATATCCCCCATAAAGAAAAATTTCAAAGAAATTCAAGTTTATTTTCTATCTAGATGTCAACTGGGTAATTAGCACATTTATTTTACTATATAATTTCATCTAAGAATTGGTATAATCCAAGAAATTAGATTTTGGAGGAAGAGAGATCTCAGTTTAATCCAAGTTAGCTGCTTTAGATAAACCTACAATGTTCTGAATTTCTGGATGACTGAGAGGATTTTGTGTGCTCATATGTGTTTATGCTTGTGTGTGTATATGTACATTTACTATACTGCATGCATTTATACAAATACTTATATAATTATAAGCATGCATTTCTTAGAAATGGAAAGAATCCTACCTTTATTTGGCCTTTTCATGATGCAACCTAGACAACATTCCTTATTGCATTGTTTAAAGCAAAAATGCAAGAGGAGGGCCACATGTACAAAACTTATACAATCTTTTTTGATTATTAAAATGTTCAAATTTATTCCCAAATTAGCTGATATTATATTAATGTCAAATGTGGCTAATTTAGAAATCAGACTGCTTATAAAATTTTTCCCCATTTTCCTTCCAAACAATATGCTGAAATAAAAAAAGAAAAATGCATCCTCTACACTCTACAAATTTTTCTATTAAACTATAGCTTCAAATTTAGTGAAAGCACATTCCAGTTGAAACAAAAACTAAACGTGTGACTGCAGGGAAGTAACTTACTCTCTTCGAATAGGTGGTGCATGATTGGCACTATGCTAAGCATTTTAACATCATTGAATTTCACTTGATTAATCTGTAAAACGTAAAAGAGAACCTGTAGGGTGAAAAAAAGAAAAAAAACTGAATTCAGAATCAACACAAGGTAGCTATTATCATTTGTCGTAGCCTTTAAATATTATTTCTTGTTTACTCTTCATAGACATATAAAATACGTAACACAATGTCTAAGAAAATGAATGGATATATCTAAGGTAGACATTTAATAAATTATAAGCATGCTATCAAATATCCTTTTATCTTCCCATCATCTATTTATTCAAAAAACGTGCTGAGCAGCTATCAATTTCTAGTCATTATGCTAGACTCTAGTAGTAAAAGATAAAAAAAATAAATAAAAATTCCGAGTCTAATAGTGGAAGCAGACAAGTAAACCAAATACCACAATAGAGTAGGACAATTGTTATGATAAAAATATAGATAGAGTGGCAGGGTGAGGGTAGGAAAACATCTGAAATAGTGCAGAAGGTCATCTGGGAAGGCTGATCAGATAATGAAATGCCTTACTGTCCTAATGCAAAACAGTAACAGCAAACTCATGATGGTTTGAGAGGAGAGAAACCTCCCTGTAAACAGCATCTGACTTGGTCTGCTTCTGTATAGGGATTGGTGAGAAACCCCACCAATTTTATTTAGCTGTGAAGCTAAATAAAAGTTGGGTCATTAGGAGCATCTTTATTATCATATCAAAGAGTCTAGGAATTTTCCTAAAGATGGTGGAGATCCATTATAAAACATTATATAATTAGAACCTATGGATCACCTTAATAAATATTTTTATATTTCTTTCTCATATTTTTCTTTGTATCTATGTGTATATGTCTCTGGATATATTTTCTCCAAATTTGAGGTTCTACCTTATATGGTGCTTTTACAGCCTTTTTAAAAACACTAGGTTATGAGCATCTTCTCATGTCTTAAAGCACTATTTGAAAATATAATTAATACCAGTCATAACATTCATTTACTGTTTATTTGAACATTCATAAACTGCTTTCATACTTGCATATATTTCAACCACTTATACATTTTACAATTTTACTTAGAATTCTGTATGTATCTTTTATAATCATATACTTCATTATATAATTCTCTTCACATGATAAATTCTGAGAAGTGGAGTAAATGGACCAAATGTGAATTAGATATAGTAGCTGTTGACCGTATTATGGAAACATGCTACAAACATGCAAACATATTATAGAAAAGAATACAATTAAGTATGCCACAAACTAGAAGGCTCAGAATTATGCAGGTATAAAACCAACAAGATTTCTTCTCTGCTTTTTAATATTGTGTACCCTCTGCCTTTCTACCATGCTGATTTTGTTCCCATCATTGCTTTTCTCATAGTTTTAAGAAAGTTGCCAGCAACAAACGAGGCAATGTACTTTCGTGTTCAGGCCCAAAAGAAAAGGATCCCAATTCATTTGAACTATGTCATATTTTCATTTCTGGACCGATAACATTTACTAGAATGAAGGCATGGAAGTTAATGATGACCACAGAAACATAAAAGGGATAGAGTTATAATCATAGATTTTGCCCTGTTGATCCCTCTGCCTGGGGCACTCTGTTATACTTGCTGTCCTCTGCATTATCCAGCTATGGATTCATTTGTTACCATGTTACAATAGTTCCTAAATTCCCTATCTAAAATGCCCTTTCTAGGGGTCCCATCAAACAAATGTTTCATGTTATATTGATTTCATATCACATTGCTATTAATATTTAAATTACAGTATTTATTACCGTATGTATATATTTGTTATCTATTTCCTTCACTAGAATGCAAGTACCAAGTTTATCACCCGCCTGTCAGAATCTAAGCAGCTTACAACACCTCTGCGTTGTTTATTACTGAATTACCTGCATCCTACACATAAAATAGGTTAAAAAAATGTTTTCAAAAAATAAAAAAGAAGAAGAAGGTAGAGACAGAAAGGAAGCAGAAAGGAAGGCAGGGAAGACGAGAAGGTAAATAGGAAAGAAGGTGAATGTATAACATAAAAACAATTCTATTGCTCTGGCTCTCCTGTAACTGGCCATATTGGTACTTGTACTAGTTATCTATTGCTGTATAAAATTTATCCCCAAACTAATCAACTGCAAGGAACAAACATTTATTATCTCGAGCAGTTTCTGGAGGTCAGGAATCTTAAGTTCAGCTTAGCTGGGTGTTTCTGACCTAAGATCTTCAGGAAGTAGCAGTTAAACTGCCAATGAAGACTACAGTCATCCAAAAGCTTGGCTGGGGCTTAAGAAATTTCTTCCAAGCTCACTAACATGGCTGTTGTCAAAAGGACTCCCCCTAATGTGTAATCAAAAAGGAGAAAAAGCAAGGCAGCAGCCAACATGACATTTATATTCTAATCTTAGAGGTGACATACCATCACACCTGCCATATTCTACTAGCCACACAGACAAACGATAGGGCAAAGTAATAGAGGAACACACAAGAGTGTGAATATTAAGAGGCAGGGGTCACTGAATGTTATACTGGAGGCTCGATAACATAATTCACTGTCTTCCTCCCAGTGATTCTTCCCAGGTAACCCTATCAAGTCCCACGGTAGACTAATACCATTACAGCTGCTCACTATGCATGATCTTGTCACTTAAATCAGGTCTACGTGCAGGTGTGGCTCCTTTGACGTAGTCTCTCAAGTACAGCTCCTTAGGTACAGTTCCTCTCATTCTGTAGACCTATGAACTATAGAGGCAACACACATGCGCACACACACACACACCCCAAACATAGTAAAATAAGCCTGGGATCATCACCAGGAGCATTTCTATTCAAGAAAAGGAAATAAGAGGCACAAACAAATCATTTGTCCATAGCATTTTTGAAATCCAGCCCGGCAAACATCAGATATTCATTGATTCATTGATTAGGACTCAGTTCTTCTCTGGCCAAGGAGTTATTTTCCAAGGTTCTTAGTTCTGCTCCTTTTTCATCAAAAACGGCACATGTGTACAACTGAGTAGTTTTCTCACCTGCTGGTGGAATTTTGCAACAGCCCATTCTTTTGAATTCTGTGCCACTAAACCCGATAATTCTTTTAAAAACTTTGTAGGTATTTCTGGGACTCTTGTTGGTGTTCACTTTATTAGACAAATTCACATCCACAAATCTCTACATTTGGAGTCTTTTGAGACACCAAAGTGACAGTGCACTTAAGCATCTTAGAAGGTCTATTGTTTAATTAGGAGATCCGTGTAGCATACCCTAAAACTCCTTAAAAATGCTTTTGTTTTCTGTCTTGATGTTCTGAAAAACTATCTTTGATCTTTCTGAGATTTTAACAAAGGACTTTACCATCATATCTTTATCTCATCTTTAGACCATACTTTTCAAAGAGTGTCCTGGATTTGATCTTTGCTTGGAAACAATTTATTTTTATTTTCATTATGCCATCATTTGCCATCTGTAGAGGCTGCAAGTTTTCACAACCATCAAACTCTGGCTCTGTGTTTTAAAGAGTCCATTTTTCAATCTCTTTCTCTCATCTAACATTTTTATAAAAGCAGCATGAAGAATCCAGGCAGTACCTTGCTGTTGCACCTTCACACTGAGTGTTTTTGATTGAAAAACTCCTTAATTAGATCACTCTGTTTATTAGGCCCATTTTCTACTTTACCCATTCCTGCAGGCCAGAATGCTGCTAAACTTTTTGTCATACTACATAATGGCAATCCCCTTCCTCCATTTTTTTACAGTATCTGCCTTACTTTCCTAAAACCCCTCACTGGCCACCTTAACAAAGACTACAAGGCTTCTCATAACTTTTTTAAAGGTACTTATACTGTCCTCACACTCATTACCACATTCCAAAGATATATCCCTATTTTAGTTTTAATTAGGAGAACACTCCACTCTTGGTATCAAAATCTATATCGATCTTCTATTTCTGCTTTCAAAATGACTCCAAAACTTAGGGGCATCAAACAACAAATATGACTTATTTCACAGTTGATGTAGGTTAGAAATCTGGAAACGGCTTCATTGGGTACCTGTGGCTTAAGGCCTCTCATGGGGTAGCAGTCACAGTTTCAGCAGGGACTGCAGTTTCATATGAAGGACTGACTGACAGGGTACACTTCTAAATACATTCATGCAGTTGTTTGACGGCCTGGTCATTTTCCATATGGGCCTCTTCACAGGGCTGACTCACAAACATGGAAGTTGGGTTCTCCCGAGGTGAATGATTCAAGACAAAAATGACAGAACTCAGAGCAAGAGCTACCATCTTTTTATAAACTAATCTCAGAATTTACATGCTATCACTTCTTTTATATAATATTCATTAGAAGTGAGTTAATAAGTCCCGCCCATACTCAATGGAAGGTATTATACCCTGGCATGAGAAACAGGAGGTAAAGATCATTGTGGGCCATCTTAGTAACTGCCTATCACAGAACCTACCCAGTTAAACCACTGTCTAGGAGGAGGAACAAATAAGACATCCATAGTCCAGTAACAGCTTTCTGGGACAAGAGGGATAAAAATGAGAAATTGGGTATTTGGGGCGGGAGGCTGGGGCAAAAACAATTTCCTTTTCCTTTTTGTCCACACATATGATAGAAAATGTTTCATTGCTTTGAAATTCTGTTGAAAGAGTGTTTTTATTTATGTGAAACATATAACTTATCTAGGGATAAGTATTGAAGTTAGCCACAAAAGCATTCTCGAATATACTGAGAAGTCAAAAACAGAAACCTTCTTTGCAATTGGTAGTTGTGGTGGCACCTAAGCATCTAGCTTCCATTGTAGCTGTCATTTATTTAACATCAGTGATGTATGTTTCTACTGTATATTCAGTGAGATACTCCCCAAGTTAATGTCTTTATTGTTTATTCTCTATGAGATTTAAAGAAAAAATTAAAAGGTAAAACCTCTCACCTTTTGCATTCTAGCAGATCTACCTTTCTTGTTGACCTGTATTCTTTTCTCCCTTTTCTCTGTTGATCTCTCAGCCTGGAGCTCTCTCTACATACTTTGATGCCTCGTCTCTATGCCCTTCCTGCCCCCAACCTTTATATATACAAACTTACTAATCCAATTTCTGGTCATCCTTTAGTCTTTAGCTTAAACGTTATTTCCCCTAGATCATAATGTGTGAGAACACTACAAGAGAACACTATAAAAGGCTTCCTTTAGGGACTACACAAGAGGCTTTGAAATATTTTTTTTTCAAATCAGTTTATAAATGAATATTAGTTAACTTGTTAGTCTATATTATGACCCTGGAGGACTCCGATGCTTTTTGTTTGACTACAATAATCCTTTTCCCACTCTGGTTGCCTGTGTATTTCCTCAAACTATCAAAGTGATCATTCTTTGTCTTTTATTCGCAGTGTTAGAAATACACAAATATCATGTTTATTTGCTTTTATCCCAATATTCTTTGAATGGCATTGTTTGTGCAAAGTGTGAGCAAACAAGACTTCATTGTTAATTAGCATTCAAATAATCTAGTGATTTAAATATCTGCATGTGCTGAAATTTATCAAATCTCTTTGTAAATTAAATACAATGGGATTTCAAGAATGCAATGAAGGAAAGAATTATAATTCTCAATTAGACATAAATCCACATTAAAATGTAGTATTTACTGAAGACTACTAATCTTACTTGGCCAAGCTTTTTAAATGGACATTATTTCTAATAATAAATACAGTAAGGATACATTAAAAACCTGCATAGATATTAAAATTGCTAATCCAAGAAGTTGTAAGAATCTAAGTATAGTGACCTGGTAGATATGTATTTCTTTTACAAATGAATTTGTGTAAGAAGATTTTCTTTGTCAAAGGTTTGGTTATTAATATATTACTCCAATATCTAAAGAGCAGAAATTTATCATCATGAAAGCTATTATTAATCCTGGTACAAAGAATAAAATGTTAGAATACTATTGTTTCCCAGAAAAATTGATGATCCTTTGACTAACTGTGAAAATGCATTACTTGCTTAGAATAAATGAAGTTGAATTTGTCCTTTTGTTCATATTCATCGTTGGAACATATGATATGGAGTTGTCCATATATCCACTGTGATTATAACCTGATAATTTACTAGAATTAGTCAACACAAGCAGCAGTCCTTTACCCAAACATCAAAATATATGGAAAATAAATAATGTTGAACTAATTAAGTACACTGTCCATAGGGTTAGAATGCATGTTATTCAGAATCGACATGGGTTAGAAAATGAAGAATTCAGTTACAAATATTGTAGAGTGAAGGAATTTAACTATCACCAAAGTTTCATTCTTTGAGAGGTCTGGGATGAGGGCAAAGGAAGGGGTTTAAGTTAAACTTAAGAGGTTTAAGTTTCTGAAAATACCAAAAACATCTGCAAATAGGTTAAAAACATAATAATTTTTTTCAAGTGACTAATATAATCATATACTAGATAATTTTAGGCATATGTAGTAGGTGGTCATAAGCCAATCTTTTATAAGTTTGAATTTATTAGAGTAAATATAATCAGCTTTTGTGTTGTTTTCAAAAGAGCATAAATTTTTCCCATCGTAGTAGCTAAGAATATCTCTAATAATAACTTAAAATGCCATTGGGTCTTTGAAAGCAGATTAAAATAAGTAGATACATTGTGATAAACGAGTTTGTTTTTTTTTTTTTTAAATCCAGATATTGATAGCTTCTAATACAATATATTGACCTCTGCTTGCCAAGACCTGGTAATTATTAAGGAAATTAAATATGATGGAATGAGACTAATGGAAACAGCAAGAATATAACTATTGGGGTGAAGCAAGACTATCATATGTAAGTCATCAGCACATCACATATATTTTTGGAAGAATATTATAAAGCAGTGATTCATACTGTAATATCAATGAAAACCAGAGTCTTTAACAGGAAAACTACTCTTTCCAGCTGTGCAGGCCCTGTCAGAGCACCGGAGAGTGCATACAGAGGAAACTATCCAGGTAGTGCTTCAAATATTCATAAAGTAGCAAAACTATAAATAATGAAATCAGACATGAAATCTAGCAAAAAAAAATTTACCAATTTCAAACTCTTAGTTTTGCCTTTACTTGTATTTTGACTTTTAACTGTACTGTACGAAAGTCTTTTATTGACAGTAAGAATGCTATGACCTTCTTCTGGAACACTTTTCATAGTATTAATATTTACTTTCCATATTAGCTTGTTGTTTTAAAAAATCCCAGTATTTAGTTAGTATATTTATAATTATTTTATGTGAATATATTATTAGGTAAACATATATAAATTATAAAACTAACTTTTAAATTTATGTTAACTCTTTTTTTATTCTGAGTGAATTTTTAAAGAAATAGCTCAAATCCTACTTTGTTAGATTATTTTAGGTTGAACAGTCTGTAATTTTTTGAAGATACAATCATATACAGGCGGTCCTCCTGTTACAGACAACCCAACTTACCACATTTCATACTTATGAATGGGCGCCCAAGTCTCCCCACAAGGATAATTTATAATTAAATAATTAAATTAATAATTCTGGAACTAGTTCCTTCTGCACATGTTAACAAACTTGGGCGGCCATATCTCCAAAGCAAAAGTCCATTGCAAGTCCAGGAGAGCCTGCAGCAAAGAGAGAGGTGATTACAATGGAAAAAGAAGAAAAAGTAGAAATAATTAAGCTTTCAGAGAAAGGCCATATGCCATCATTCATTGCAAAAGCATTAGGTTTCAGTTGCCGGACTATCAGAACAAGTATAAAAGATGAAGTGAGAATAATGGAACTTGTGAAAGCCAGTGCTCCAATGAAAGCATCAGTTATTGCTAAGCAGCATAGTGGATGTATTATTGAATTGGAAAAGTTGTTATTGATTTGGTTAGAAGAATGAAATAAGCACAACATTCCTATCAGCTAGCATTGATGCAACATTATGTGTTAACTTTTAATATTCTTTTTTGAAATCTCCTCTCTCCTATCTAAACTTTTCGTATTAGTTTGTTTTACATTCTGTTTGTTTGAATTTTTAAAAAGAACACAATAGTTTCTGTAACTTCTTATTACAATATAGGGGTATTGATAGTATATTATGGTATTACACCATAATTATTATACCACAGGACAGGGATATTAATATGATAGTATTATAATAATAATAGTATTATCACATATGAGCCATTATAGTATTATTATTATTATTACCATATATGTATTGTTCATCAGAGATCCGAGTTACATACAAATCTGACCTAAAGACCTTCTCTCAGAGACACTATCTCTTCTGTGACCCAGGGACCACCTGTATATATAATGACTGTCTATCCTCACACTTACACTTTACACAGGTAAGTCATATATAAGAGCAACAGAAAGTGATATACATTAAATATTGGAAGTCAAACCTGCTACAGCAGTGAACATATATAACCCAGGGACAAAAGTAATGTTTGATCACTCAGTAAACAACCAGACCACCATTTATTTGCCTCTATACTATTCCACAGATTTAGAAATTGCTGATCATATAGCAATCTGTTGATGAGATTATTATGGAACTACCTCCAACGTAAATAAAAGAAAGTGAAATTGGGGAGAGCTTATTGTTTTAATTAGGATAATGTGAGAAGAAATTCTTGAGGTAGAAAAGTTAAAGATTAAATAGGAGTTATTCCCAGAGATACTTAAATCTTAAAAAGCTCTCTGTGCTATACCTGATAGTTTCCTGATTGTGTTTAGGTGAAGGAAGCTTAATTCAATGGATTAGAGGATGTTTTTGGATGGACCATGAAGTATGGCATATGTTAACTGAATTTCTGTGATTAGTTTCTTTTATATTCACCACAAACACTTTCTTTAAGCATATTCTTGGCTTGCAAAGTATACACTTCCAGTCAGTTGCCAATTTTGTGGCTCATTAGAGTGGAAGTTTTTTTCCAACTGTGATGTGTGTCAAGGAAAATTGATACAAACCAAGAGCATCAACATGAATGAAGAAGCATAGCTCTATAAACTGGTCTTCTACCTTCATTACAGACAAGAAGAAATAAAAGATTAAAACATTTCATTTCTTCTGATACATCAAGAATTCGAAGCTGGTAGAAATATGTAATCTAATATAAAGACTACACATTTGCTTGATAACTTAGAAATTATAGAAATATCTGATATAAAGTACACTACTCATTTTGCTAAGTTATTTCATAGTTCTCTGATATATAGAGAAGGCCATTGATCAAAGCGAATTCTGATACAGGGAAAAATTTTGAATTAAAAAATTAAACTTTGAGAAATATAAAGATAGAGCATAAAATGCATTTAGACTCTATGTACGATAATTCCATTTTAATTCAAAGTAATGGATGTATGAATAGTTTGAAACTAAAGACATGGTTAAATTTTGCAAAATTTTGAGATGAACTTATCTGTAGTTCAGGAAGTTATTTTAAGAAACCTTTCATTTTTCAACTCTGCTATTTTCGGATTGATACAGGCAGAGAGTTTGTGACTTACCCAACAGCCATGCTTTCCCGGGATCCACTTCCATGCTTACTACAGAACCTCAGAGTTGCTCAGGTGTCAGGCACAGATGATTTCTGCCCATGCAGGGGTGGGGACCCTGCAGCCTTCTTATTTCAAGATTGTTCTTTTTTAAGCACCAAAGGAGGCAAGAAAAGCTTCATCTTTCTCTGCTGCATCCCTTTTAATAAAAGGATTTGTCCTGTCAAGTTTGGATTCAGTCAAAAGGCCTCACACAAGGATCCAGAAGGACACATGTGGCCCCAAGGCTACAGGTTCCCAAGGTTCTTTTGCTAGTGATTTGGGAAAGTTGAGCATCTTATCCAACCAACTCTAGCTATGTGAATGCAATGGGAAGTCTGCTGGAGTGCACGTGTTATTTGAGATTTCTCTGCCTGAGAGAACCACACAAAGAAATATCTTCTCTCTTCTGATCTTGTTAATTTAGGCACATCACTGCTGCCACATCTCAGGTTCAGACTCTTTTTACTTCCATTCCAATGGCATTCTAAGGGGTTTTCTAGTACCTTTCTTGTTCCACTCACATTCATCTTCTCCGTAGTTGGCATCGTAAGATAAAAATGCAAGTCTGATTGTGTTAATCCCCTGCTTAAATTCACTCAGTCACTTCCCAATTGTCTAGAACTGTGGTCCCCAGACCCTGGACCTCTGATGGCCATAGCTGTGTGGTCTGTTAGGAACCAGAACACAAAGCAAGAAGTAAGCAGTCGGCAAGCCAGCGAAGCTTCTTCTGTATTTATAGATGCTCCCCATCACTGGCATCACCACCTGAGCTCCTCCTCCTGTCAGATCAGCAGTATTAGATTCTGCATTATGGCGAGTTGTATAATTATTTCATTATATATTGCAATGTAATAACAATAGAAATAAAGTGCACAATAAATGTAATGTGCTTGGATAATCCCAACACCAACCCACCCACAACCACCAGCCTGTAGAAATATTGTCTTCTGTGAAACCAGTCTCTGCTGTCAAAAAGGCTGGGGACCACTGGTTTAGAAGACCTATTCTTCATCTTTCTCCAGAAAATCCTCCCATACCCTATGTCTTTCCCCCCAGGATGGTTGAAATGCACATTTCCTTTTCACTTTTCATATCTCATTATAGACATCAATGTATGTGATTTTTTAGGAGAATGAGAGCTCTTTGCGGTGGTAATTTATTTAATTATCTTTGTCCAGTACATAGGACAGCATATGTAACATAAAAATTATAAATATTTGATAAATAGTGGAATTACTAATATAGGTTTAACAATTTAAAAGAAATATTCGCTTCGATTGTTAAGATTTAAATAGGTTTTCAATTAATATTAAAAATAGATGTTATGACAAATCACTTGCTACAGTATGCAGTATCATCCATGTCTATGGTATGATCCTTTAACCCTGTTTCACACTTAATTCTGAAGGCAATGTTAGTACTTTTCAATCTGGTGTGAAACTCTGAAAGGAGATTTTGAGCTTTAGAAATTTTGGCTCTTCTCAGGTACATGAGAATCAGAAAGAAAATGATTGCATTTCACTGGACTCTGCTAAACTCTCTTTGCTAATATAAATGTCTCAAAAATATTAGCTTCTCAATATACTTTTGGTCAATATTTGTTGAATCTTTGAGCTATTTGCACTGTGCTTTTCACTGGATCTTCATTCTATCTTGTGCACCTTAACCTGAAATATGTCTTAAATTCCAAAGAAAGTAGATCATCTATGTTATGCCTTCTCCTAACTCACAAGAAAAATTTATCTTACAGTTCTAACATTCGTGGGGCTGAACAGGCATTACTAAATAAAGAAGGGGAAAAATGCTAAATTATAACAACTCATCTGAATGATATGGCCAAAGGAAATAAAGTAATCATGATTCTTCAGAAAAACTACTTATTAACTATATTGATGCATTTATCTTTCAATGCCAGGGCATTTATTTTTCATACACTTACAGTATTTTTTCAAGATTACCTTGTTTGCTTCTAAGTCACATTTAATGAAATTTTACTTTAATTATAAATAAAATAATTCAATGACTTTTTTACAATATAAATACAAAAATGAAACCACTGCTCTATCCATATATTCGAACATTGGCAGCCCTCAAGAAGTCCCTGTTGTTCTCCTTCTGAGTTACTACTCTACACAAAGGTAAACATTCTTCTGACTTTTCACCATGGATTAGTTTGTGCATTTTTAAATTATAAATAAATTGGATCCTATATTGTTATATTTTATGTCTGACTTCAATTGCTTTGTGAGAGCCATACAGATCATTGAAGGTAGCAATAATTTATTTTCCTTATTTCTGTATAATACTCATTATTTGACAATAATATAATTTATTTATTCATTTTATTGTGAATGGCCATTTCATCTGTATACAGATTGGAGCTAATACAAATAATTCAGTTATAAATACTTTAGAGCATATGCTTTTATACACACATATATATATTTAGTTACATAAACTCAAGATTGAAATTACGATGTCAAGGGAAATGTGTGAGTCTAATTTAACAGAAAAAGATGAAGAATTTTTTATAGTTGTTTTTATCAATTTTAACTTCTACTGGAAGTATATGAATGTTCCATTTGTTCTACATCCTTGCAAAATAGTGGCAAAAGCTTTCTTTTTAAACTGTAGCCATTCTGATGGATATATAATAATAAAGCAGGTGGTTTTAATTTACATGTTCCTGGTAACAAATGAGGATAAACAAAATGTCACATATTTATTGGTCATATGAATATCATGTTTTTGAAATATGAAGAGTCTGTTCAACCTTCTCGCCATTTGTATTGGATTTCCCTAATTTTTTAATAATTATCTGTATGATTGTTTTATATTTTCTACATTTGAAGCATTTGCTGTATATGTCTTCTGAAAATTATTTCTGTGACTCTTTGACTTTTATTTTCACACTAATTAGAGTCTTATGATAAATTTAATTTCTTACATGTATTCCAATTAATCGATTTTTTTATGTTTAATACTATTTTTTTCCTGTTTAAGAACTCTTTGCCTCTTCAAGTACATTAAGATAATTGCCTATGTTATATTAATTTATTTATATGCCATCTATTTAATATAAATATATTTGTGGTTCAAATTAAAACACTCGTGTACAATATGGTAGCCACAAGACATGTAAGCTTATTTAAGTCAAGATTTATTGAAGTTAACAAATTAGCGTCTCTGTCACATTATTCACAGAAGTGCTCAACAACCACAAGTGGCTAATGGCTACCATATTGACACAGGCATTTTCATCCTACAGAAATTTCTGGACTGTGCTGATGTAGAGTCACTTTTTTTTTCTTTCATAAATATTTAATTGACCCAACATCATTTGCTAAAAATACTATCCTTCCAAATCTATTTGAGAAGCATATTTGTCATAAAACAACTGTCAATATATGTGTAGGTTTGTTCCTGGGTTTTCTATTTTGTTCCACAGAAATATTTTCTGTTCTTGTGAGAAAATTGCATTCTGTTAATTATGTAACTTATACTAAGTATTTTTGTTAGGATAAATTCTCCAAATGTATTCTTCTTCAGGATTTTCTGACTATTCTTAGCCCATCGCATTTTCACACTACAGAAGAAACTTGTCACTCTATACGATCACCCACTGACAAGCTGTTTGGGTTTTGTTGGGGATTGCAGTTAACCTAAAGATTAATTTGAGGATAATTACCAATTTACAGTATTTGATGTAAATTCATAAACTTGAGTTCATAAACTTGAGTTCATTTCATTTATTTAGGTTTTTAAATTCTCTCCATAATATCTGTAGTTGTCTTTATAGATGTCTTTCATATCTTTTAAAAAATATGTTCTTGGGTACTTAATATTTTATTGATACACTATTTCAAATGATATTACCACCAATATTGACTTTTTACTGCTTATTCATAGAGCTATGGCTAATTTTTAAATATCGACATTGTACTCTACAACCTTACTTTCACATATTAATTGTTAAGATATGCAGATTTTTAAAGGTTTTCTAATTAATGAATCATGTCATCTGCAAGTAATAATGTCTTCACTTGGTCTTTTCCAGTAGATTTTATATTTTACTGCATTTTTGCTTTGTTTCAGTGATTGAGACATCTAGTTCAATGTTGAATAAAAGTGTCAATAATAAAGATGTTTTTCTTTCTTGTTTTTTTTTTTTTTTTTTAAGAAAACCTGTAGTGGGACTTTTGTGTATTTGTTTGTTTTTTGTTTGTCATTAGGCATGGTAACTAACCAGCAAATACAGTGCCCTTACCAGGAGGTCCTTAACTTCTCTTTGTGGACCTTTGCAATTCCAAAATCTAATTCAGCCTCTTTGCTGGGAAGGGTTTTCCTGGAAAGCTGCTCCGCCCAGCCATTTGGCAGGCTTGGAAATGCCAGTAAATTAACACCTCAATGAAGCAGCCTTTAACTGCTCATTGAATCACAGTGGTATGTAAATACTCCTTTCCCTTGAGACATGTGTTTTGAAGTTTCCCCACTGAATTAAGCTTCCGTTACCCACTGTAGTAGCCTATTCAAAAATCTACTGTTTATTGACTGCCTTCTCTGTATCACTTTCCCTCATTCCTACTGGTGTTCCTTACATCACCCACTGTTTGCCATTTGCTCTCTAATCCTTAACTCTGTTTTTGACATTGCACACAGATAGGAAAAGTGTAATTGTTTTTTCAATCCTTTATCAGATTAAGAAATTTCCTTTTCATTCTTACTTTTTAAAGATTTTTTTTTCATAAGTAGGTGTTATATTAAAACAAATGCTTTTCTCCTTTATTTTGTCAAGCTCCATTGATTGATTTTCAAATAACCAAGTAAACTTGACTTTCTGTAATAACTGCAAGGTGCCCATCAGATATTATTTGCTTAATAGATCACTGAATTTGGTGTGCTAATTTTTTAAAAGATTTTTGCATCTATGTTTATAAGAGATCAGTCTGTAATTTTCCTTTCTGTTCACATGTACATGTTTTCCTATTGTCAAAGAACAATTGCATGAGATGGAGTTAAAAAGCAACAACAATTTTGTTCAAGACTATCAAATTTGGGATCAAGACTATTGCAATAGGGGAGAGAGATTCAACTCAACTCTACTGAAACAAAAAGTTGGAGAAATTCAAGCACTGGGGTGAGCTAGTAGAAAAGTACTGGAGGAGACAGGGAAAGATTGGTCAATGTGACTAGGATATCTTTTTTCCTAATTGGCATTTATGGAACTTAGGCTAATACAGATACTAGGAGATATAAGTATAGCACTTTTTTCAGTTCTGTTAGTGATTCTAGTGAATTATGGAATGTGATTGTGGTTTGCAGATACCCTCAAACTTGCAGCTGGTATCAGAAATCTATGGCATGCTTGGCCAGCTGGAACACTGTGCCCTTAACCTCAAGTTTAACTAATTTCAAATACTTAGATTAAGAATTTTAATTTTATTCACTTTTATTAACATATTCATTTTTATTCTTTTACTATTCTTTTTGTGATTACCTTAGACTTTACCATATGCACTGCTGGCTTAGAGTATTCTTTCACTTAGGGTCTGTTAATAATGAATGTCCTTAAGTGTTGTGTGTTTCAAAATGACTTAATTTCAGCTTCAGATTTGAAGCATATTTTCAGAGTGTATAAATCTAGGTTAAGCTTCCTTTCTTTTGGTATTTTAAATATATCAATATATCCATTATCATTGGGATTATGCTTCTTTTCTGTTGAGAAATCAGCTGCATTATTATTGCTTATTTGATTGGAACGTGTTTTTATTTCTAGATTCATTTATATGTTTCTGTTTGTCTTTTATGTTCATCTGTTTATTATGACATGCCTCAATATTGTTTTTGTTATAATTTTGTTTCTCAGATATGTAGTTATTTTTGAATCTGTAGATTCATGTCTTTGAAATATACTTTAAAGTGTTTCAGCCATCCTATCTTCAAATATTGTTACTGCCTCATTCTTATTGCTCTTCCCATTCTGAGATTTTAAATGCACATATGTTCAACTTTTCCTAAAATTCCTTTTTATCGCTTGCAAATTTTTTGATATTTGTGGTAGAGTCAGAATATTTTCTCCTGATCAGTTAATTGATTTTCTCTGTGAAAGACAAAATACATAGCCAATTAATAAAATGATTTTATTCAGGAGAACACTCAATAAAGAACATCTCAACAAAATGGGTGTGGGGGGGCTGTCTTAGTCTGTTTTCTGCTGCTATATGGAATTCCACAAACGAGATAATTATAAAGAACAAAAGTTAATTTGCTTATGTTTCCAGACACTGGGAAATTTAAAAGTGATATTTGGTGAGGGTCATCCCTTGGTGGAAGGCATTAGATGGCAAGTGAGCTCAGGAAACAGAGGGAATCCAGCTGAACTCATCCTTTCATCAGCAGCCTATTCCTGTAATGACTAATACAGGCCCACAAGATAAAGGCATCAATCCATTCATGAGAGTGGGTCTCATATGACCTAATCATCTCTTAAAGGTTCCACCTCCCAATACCATTACATTAGTAATTAAGCTTCACCATGAAATTTAGAAGGGGCATTCAAACCGTAGCAGGGACCTAGGGATTTTTAAAGGCAGGCTAACAAGGGAGTCATCAGTGAGATTTACAGATGTCATGAGAAAGAATAGACATGGGTCTGATGAATCAATGAGAAAAGGTGGAGTTGAGTTTTGCAATGTGCAAACAGCCTGGCTCTTTTTGATTGGCCTTTTCTTATAACTAAAAAGGGTATGAGATTTCATACCTCTGGCTGCTTTTTGGAAACACTGGGTTTAGACAAAGTTTAACATTGTCATCTCTAGCTGTGCTTAGTCTACTTTATAAACTGACATATGAAGTGTGAATAGTATTTAGTTCTTCATTCCTAGTATGTCTGTCTGTTTTTTAATAGATATAATTTCCCTGATGAGATACTTTATTCTGTTATTTTCTTGAACAGTTTAACCAGTTATTTCAAATTTGTCTGTATAATACCCAATTTTTGTGTCCATGTTATCTATGGCTGTGTTTCTCCTGTCTATTTTTTTTTCCTCATGGTATTTTTCTTGGTATGGTTGGTAATTTCAATTGATTTTAGGAAAAGTTATAAAGGCTTTTCATGGTGTTGTCATGTCTAGAGGACATTCCCTATCCTCTGTCAAATGTCTAGTGTACAGAGAATCACTTCTATCCCATCAGGCAATGCTTGACTCAAGATAGATCTGTAGTCTTTATAAACCTTGCTAATCATCTGTTTTGTCCTATTTTCCTTGTGTCACAACTAAAAACACAGAGTTTTTGCTATGTCCTCTCTTCCTTGATCTTCTAAGCTTCTACTTTAGTTTCTTCAGAATCATAAGGCTCCTGAAAACTTCTCTCTTTTGAATTTACTTTGTTGTTGGATTATTAACATTCTCTCTTTCACAGATTCTGAATTTCTTCCTTCTTTGAGCCTCCATTTTTGTAGATATCTTGCTCCTAGGGTTCTGGCTGCATTGCCACATTATGATGCCTTTGAAGCTAATCTTTTTTTCTAAATTATTTTTTATGGCTTTTCTAGTTATTCTTGGCAGGAGTATTTGCTTACAATAAGCTACTTCATCACAGCCAGAAGAAGGAATCTGCCTCCACTTTTTTTTTTTATTTGCTACTTTCTTAAATTCAAACAAAATTGTTTTATAAATGTTTCAGAGATATATTGACATGTAATTATTTTTATAATAATAGCAAGTAACTGTCTCTTGATGATTGTACAAGCATATTTGTTAAAGTTTCAATCTGTATTCAATCTTAAAAAATAATTTGCAGAATCATAGTAAGATTTTTTTAAGCAAAGCAACTGGACTGAAAACAACAATGTCTTTTTATAGTGTGTAGTTGTTTTCCTTGTGTTATTATTGCTTCCACCCATTAGTAGAACTATTATGTATTTTGAATAATTAAAGAAGATCTGTTGCTTGTTGATTTTGGATTTGTTTGCCTGACATATTGAATAAAATATTCAGATAGTGAATGACATATGGCATTTCTTTATTGAAACATGGCAAATATGGCTTTTCCTGGTGTACAGATCTTGTTTTCCACCAATTTTATAAGCTATGCAGAATGAGTGCCTTCAAGAATAGATTGTTCAAGATTTATAAATCACATATATTCCATGATTGTCTTCTGCAACAAAGTAAATCTAGACTCATGGATAATAAATATTTGTGAAGATGAAAACCTTTTCAGAATTCTAAGTTTAGAATCCATATGCTGGCTAACTGTCTCACTGTAACTTTCTTCTGTCTTGTTACTTTGATGTCTAATTCACAACATTTTTTGTGACTCCTTACTAGCCCAATATTATCTCTTACTGTAATAAATTAGACCAGGCATATGAAAAAATGCATACAATTGTGATATACAACAAGCTATTACATCCACATCTTAAATAAGACTTTGTGTAGACAGTAAATATAAGTGCCTTTCTGAGGTTCTTGATTAGAAGTTATTTACTTTTATTTTTATTTATTTATTTATTTTGGCATATTATGGGGGTACAAATTTTAAGGTTTAAAAAATGCCCTTTTCCCCCCACCCCCCACAAGTCTGTGTTTCCAGCGTGACCATCCCCAGATGGTGCACATCTCACTCATTATGTATGTATATACCCTTCCCCCTCCCCCATCCCACCTGCCCAATACCCAATTACTGTATTACCTATGTGTCCATTTAGGTGGTGCTCAGTTAATACCAGTTTGCTGGTGAGTATATGTGGTGTTTGTTTTTTCCATTCTTGGGATACTTCAGTAAGTAGTATGGGTTCCAGCTCTAACCAGGAAAATATAAGATGTGCTATATCACCGTTGTTTCTTAGAGCTGAATAGTACTCCATGGTATACATATACCACATTTTATTAATCCATTCTTGGATTGATGGGCACTTGGGCTGTTTCCACAGCCTTGCAATTATGAATTGTGTTGCCATAAACATTCGGGTGCAGGTGTCTTTTTTTTTTTTTTTTTTTGAGACAGAGTCTCACTTTATTGCNCCGTGGCAACAGCCTAGCTCACAGCAACCTCAAACTCCTGGGCTCAAGCAATCCTGCTGCCTCAGCCTCCCAAGTAGCTGGGACTACAGGCATGTGCCACCATGCCTGGCTAATTTTTTCTATATATATTAGTTGGCCAATTAATTTCTTTCTGTTTATAGTAGAGATGGGGTCTCGCTCTTGCTCAGGCTGGTCTTGAACTCCTGAGCTCAAACGATCCGCCCACCTCGGCCTCCCAGAGAGCTAGGATTACAGGCTTGAGCCACCGCATCCGGCCAGGTGTCTTTTTTGTAGAGTGTCATTGGATCTTTTAGGTAGATGCCCAGTAATGGGATTGCTGGATCAAATGGTAGATCCACTTGTATCGCTTTAAGGTATCTCCATATTGCTTTCGACAGAGGTTGAACTAGTTTGCAGTCCCACCAGCAGTGTAAGAGTGTTCCTCTCTCCACATCCATGCCAGCATTTATTGTTTGGGGACTTTTTGATGAAGGCCATTCTCACTGGAGTTAAGTGATACCTCATTGTGGTTTTGATTTGCATTTCCCTGATGATTAGAGATGGTGAGCATTTTTTCATATGTTTGTTGGCCATTCTTCTGTCTTCTTTAGAAAAGTTTCTGTTCAAGTCCTTTGCCCACTTTTTAATAGGGTTATTTGATTTTTTCTTGCTGATTTTCGTGAGTTCTAAGTAGATTCTAGTTATCAGCCCCTTATCGGATGCATAGGTTGCAAAAATTTTCTCCCATTCTGTAGGTTGTCTGTTTACTTTCATGACTATTTCTTTGGCTGTGCAGAAGCTTTTCAGTTTGATCATGTCCCATTTATTTATTTTTGTTGCTGCTGTAATTGCCTTTGGGGACTTCTTCACAAACTCTTTGCCTAGGCCAATGTCTAGGAGAGTGTTTCCAACATTTTCCTCTAGAATTCTAATAGTGTCATACTTAGGTTTAAGTCTGTTATCCAGCGTGAGTTGATTTTTGTGAGAGGTGAAAAGCGTGGGTCCTGATTCAGCCTTCTACAAGTGGCTATCCAGTTTTCCCAGCACCATTTATTGAAAAGGGATCCTTTTCCCCAGCGTATGTTTTTGTCTGCTTATCAAAGATTAGATGGCTATATATGAGGGTGGTTTTATATCAGGATTCTCAGATCTGTTCCACTGGTCAATATTCCTATTTTGTGCCAATACCAGATTGTTTTAATTACTGCAGCTTTGCAGTATAGTTTGATATCTGGCATATTGATACCTCCCATTTTGTTTTTGTTGCCTAGGATTTCTTTTGATATTCGGGGTCTTCTCTGATTCCATACGAAGCGTAAAATTATTTTTTCTATGTCTGTGAAGAATGCTGATGGGATTTTAATAGGTATTGCATTGAATCTGTAGATCAGTTTGGGTAGTATAGACATTTTAATGATGTTGAGTCTGCCGACCCACGAGCATGGTATGGATTTCCATCTGTTTACATCCTCTGCTATTTCCTTCTTCAGTGTTTCATAGTTCTCCCTGTAGAGGTCTTTTACCTCCTTGGTCAAGTATATTCCTAGGTACTTTAATTTCTTTGTTGCTATTGTGAAGGGAATTGAGTCTTTGATTTGGTTCTCGATTTGATTGTTGTTGGTGTATATGAATGCCTCTGATTTCTGTGTATTGATTTTGTATCCTGAGACTTTACTAAATTCATTTATCAGTTCCAGGAGTTTCTTGGCTGCATCTTTGGGGTTTTTGAAAAAATAAACAAAATTGACATGCCATTGGCTAGGCTAATGAAAAGCAGAAAAGAGAAATCTCTAATAAGCTCCATCAGGAACAAAAAAGGTGATATCACAACTGATCCCAAGGAAATACAAGATATAATTTATGAATACTACAAAAA